>JANIVJ010000027.1:0-137976 GCA_030555785.1 Yamadazyma kanchanaburiensis | reverse complement strand
TACACTAGATCTCCCTCCTACACTAGATCTCCCTCCTACACAGATCTCCCTCCTACACAGATCTCCCTCCTACACAGATCTCCCTCCTACACTAGATCTCCCTCCTACACTAGATCTCCCTCCTACACTAAATCTCCCTCCTACACTAAATCTCCCTCCTACACTAGATCTCCCTCCTACACTAGATCTCCCTCCTACACTAGATCTCCCTCCTACACTAGATCTCCCTCCTACACTAGATCTCCCTCCTACACTAGATCTCCCTCATATATTCTCCTACTCCCTCATATATTCACCTAAAAAACATACGGAATAAACAAATATGGACAGGCCTCTAAATATCTATCCCAATCTTCACCATACTTCTTTCTACAATTTCTTGCATCCCTATCAGCTCTATGAATCAATACAATGAAAAAGAAAATTGGATGGAACCATGGTAAAGGACTTTGAAATCCACAAACTAATGCCCATGTTAAACACATTAAATAATCAGCAGTATAATGAGCTTTACGAGCATAAACAAACCATCCATCTGTTAATAAAAATTTCCCATTTTTACATTTAAGATATTTTGGATCAACTATATCAGAATATGGTAAATATGGGAAAGTTTTCCTAATTTTTTTATCACCAGCAATGAATTTTCTAAAACTATTTTTTTGACGATTACCTGTATCAAAAAAGTAGTATGATCCAAGAAGTATAACAAATAAAACAACCATGATATACCATGGCCAATCATATTCTTTTGGATCATGGAATGCAATAAATAAAATACAATGATAATAAGTAAATGGAACACCACACATATTCCAAAATAATAACATGAACCCGAATTTTTCATAAGCCATATCCCAAGTTGGTACAATTAACTCTTCACCTTTTGAACAAGCATTTGCATATAACCAAAATGCAACTAATAAAAAGATTGCTTGAGGAGTTGGAGATCCATAATCTCTAGTTTGTTTTAAAACAAGTGATAAAGATAAAAAGAATAAAATGTACCAAGGAATTCTAACTTCGAAAAACATTTTAAGATCTAAATATTTCCCAATTCTTGGGTTCAAACTAACTCCCATAAAAATATCATAAAAGATATTACCAGTAACTTCATGAATGTCTTTAATAACATAAAGTTCAATAAAGTATAAGATTACTGATAATGATACACCACAAATAGCAGAGATGGTGGTGAATTCACCGATTTTTTCAATATTATAAGATAAATCATAGACTCCAGTAAAATGAAGAATAAGTAAAATTACAAGGGTGGTATATAAAGAAGATAATGCATTACAGAAGTAAGGTAATTGTTTGTTATCTTTATGAGCTAATTTTTGACCTTTTGTCCAAAATCCTGGTAAGGTTAAATAGAAAATACCTTGAACAATTACAAACCCAACAAAAATTGCGGTAGTTTTAAAAGAAGGAATCCCGTGTTGAACGAATAAAGACCATAAATCACCGAGGAATTCACCAAAGGATTGATCTTTAGGCCAAGCTAATTGACCGTTATAGAATTCAGCAGAAATCCATAAATAGATCATGAGAAGAGGGAATCCAAACATCATACCAAAAGCACCAATTGGCCCACCAAATTCATATTCAATTTGATCTTTTGGGACATAACCTGGTTTGACATCGGTTGCAGGAGCTTGTTCAGTGGATTGACTTGAATCAATCAATGGACTTGTTTCGTCACTCATGTTGTGGAGAAGATGAGGAATCGGCGAGAATAAATACACACAGGACAACCGAGAAATAAATCCGACACGACGGTACGAGGTACGACGCGGTACGAGGCCAAGCAACTAACTAATAATAGATCCACCTATACGATATGGAATGCAACAGAAGTGTTATGCAAACGGAACTATCTCCGTCTGGGTCATTTCATACTCTTCTCCCTCCTTCTCCCTGACCCTTCCTCTACGCTCTTGTAAATACTTTAATGCCCCTACTGCTGACCCATTACCTAATTTAGTCAACCCCAAATACATCAATTCTAATTTTTGAAGTACTTGATCATCACTAATCAATCCTGCAACCATTCTAAATGGACTCTGGATCATAAATACCCTATTATCAAATATATCACTAGATAAATAATAATCCTCAGATTCTACAATTATTGAATCTTTACGATTATCATAATTTTTTTCATCCTTCTTTTCAAGGATAAAGAATAAAGCATTAACTAACCGGTTGACAACTTCTTGAACTAATTTTGATCCCGGACTTAATTCAAGAAATCCGGGTGTAATTAAACTTCGTAAGTATATAGATAATGTATGAACTGATTGACTTAAATCGAACCATGAAAAGTATGTTTTTTTGTTTGTGACGTAATCAAAATATTGTCCATAAGCCGAATTTGGTAATTGGATTTTATTTGGATCAATTGATGGGAATTCGGGATGTCCTGGACTTTTTGATGGGATGGTATAATAATCTTTATCAACATCAGGTACAAGAATTGAGTTATCACTGAGTTTTATTAGCGACATAAGATTAACTAGTTGATGTGTAGAGATTTGATTTGATTCAAGAATCCTTGAATATTCTTGGGTAAGATGTACAAACTCAACTGTAAACCCCAAGAAAGAATTAAAATAAACATGTTTACCATTATACCTTGAAGTATGTACCAAACCAATTTTAACTAAAGAATCATGATATTCAGCATTTGATTCTCTATCAAAATATCCAGTATCTAAATAAACTCTATCTAATAAATCAAACGATTTTTCCTCTGATTTATTCAAGGTACCTCCAACATTGGTTGATACATTTGCTAATGATTCAATAGCGAAAAACCAAGTCTTTGCAAGTGCTAATCCACCAGAAACACCTAAATTGGTTTGATTCTTGGTGGTATTACTATACTTTATCAATAAATCTTTTGCACCTCTAAGATGAGTTTTCCAACTATTTGATATATTATCATCATCTTTATATGTTTTACAAGAGAAAATTGATGTTAATAATATGACAGTAAGTAATAATCGTTCTATATCGTTTAGAAATTGATTAACACTATTGGATTCATTATGTTCGAATGCTTGACTTAGTGATTTAAGACATACTGAAACATATTTTTGTCCACTAATTTCATGAACTTTTTTACCCGTTATATTAAATTCTACTGTAGCTATCATAGCTAAAAGAGCACTTAAAAGATAAGGACAATTATTAGAGTATTTAAGTAATATATGTACAACTTCATTGTTGGTAACACTTGAAGCATAGGGATAGAAATTTAAACTTGTAATACGAATATTAAGATATCTTAAATATGCTGCATGAGGACTTGCAAGATTATGTTGATTTATCACCTCTTCAACGAGATCTTCATTCTTTGGAATATAATCTGTATATAGTTGGTTAAGATTAATTTGTTGTGGGGGTACATCATAGTTAGAAAAGTGTTCATTATTCATTTCTTGAGAGAATTCATTTACTTGAAATACATGTCTTTCAAATGTATCACTTGAAGATTTGATACTTAATGATTTGTTCATTTCTAATCCGTCGATATAACCGAGTTGATCAAGAGGTTTTAGTTGACTGTCTAGAGCTTCAAAATTATCAACATTTAATAGATCAAATGTTTGTAATTCATTCATGTCACTAACAAGTAAAGAAGCTTCATAAAAGAGGTTTTTAACTTCTGATAAATTATCATCATCATAGATAAAGTTGGTCTCAGGAGTTAGAATATCTGCTATAGCATTTGTGAATTTATTTTTCGGTTCTTTGGATGGACTTTTAGGGGAATTCTGTAGACCAGAGTTCAGGGACTGGAGAGATGGGTCTAACGACAGTAAAGGGGATTTCTCTTCCTCCTTAATTGGATAGTTAACAAAGTTGTTCATATACCCTCCGTTAGGCATATAATGCTTTACAGAAAAGTTATCTTTTTGATCCTTATCTATCGTGGCATTTGGGACTGTTTTCACTGGACTAGGATTCTCATATTCTGTAGATAGTATATTAACACTATATTTCCCCTTATCTTTATAAACACAAGTTTTTTTCAATCTTGAACAATTATAACAAAATGGTTTTTCTTCATCACATTTCATTTTTCTACGTTTACATTCTTCACATCCTGCTCGACTATATTTTCTTTTCTTTATAGGACGACGATCCATACTAACTTGACCTCTAACCCCGTCAACTGTCTGCTCAAGGTTAGCCTTTTTACGAGTTCGGGTAGCCATTCCGAGATGGTCTATATAAGATAACGATAAGAGTGCGAATTCTATGAATGGATAGATCAATGAGATGAGTGATAGAGAGGAGATGGAGATAGAGATGGGTGTGATAATGGGAAATAGTTAAGACTCTTATTATTTAAATTTCATGGTTTGTCACATGCTCATGATGATGGATTTATTTTTTAGGTCACGTGAGTGGTGTGTATATAAATAAATCGGATCGGATAATGAATTAGGGTATAAGCACGGAAGAATCTTGAGGGAGATTTAGGTTATTCGGTTATAAAGAGGATGGGAAGGAAGTGTCGGGAACGGCAGGGGATAGTGTAGGGATATGTACAGGATAAGAAATGGTACAGGAATGGACGGGAGGGAGTGTACAGGAAGAGATGAAGACAGGAAGAGAAGACAGGGTTCAAAGATGGCATGGAAAAAAGCATAGGAAGGGGTGTACGATGAAGAGTACTGTATAGAGTAGTAGAGTAGAGTGTAGGGTAGAGACAAGAGTGACTCTGGAGACAAGAGTGACTCTAGAGACAAGAGTCTAGAGTTTCTGTAGAGATGTGCTCTAGAGTCTGTAGAGTCTGTAGAGTCTGTCTGTAGAATCTGTAGTCTGTACAGTCTGTACAGTCTGTCTGTAGAGTCTGTGGTCTGTAGAGTCTAGTCTGTAGAGTCTAGTCTGTAGAATCTGTCTGTACAGTCTGTCTGTAGAGTCTGTCTGTAGAGTCTGTCTGTAGAGTCTGTCTGTAGAGTCTGTCTGTAGAGTCTGTCTGTAGAGTCTGTCTGTAGAGTCTGTCTGTAGAGTCTGTCTGTAGAGTCTGTAGTCTGTAGAGTCTGTAGTCTGTAGAGTCTGTAGTCTGTAGAGTCTGTAGTCTGTAGAGTCTAGTCTGTATAGTCGTAGAGGCAATTCTAGAGACAACTCTATCTGAGTCATACTTTCTTAATTCATTTATTTACACTCTAAAATACACATACTATAACATAATGCTTTGAACTTTTGACATGATTCTTCTACCATGTGGAGTATTTTTAATATTTGGTAATAAAGGTTGTAAAGCTTGAGATAATTTTAACATATCATTTTTACTTGCAACATCTAAACTTGTTTGTAAAACATAATTACCAAAAGGATCATTTAATAAATCGGGGAAATTTGGTTGATTTTCTAATAAAGTTTGTACTAATCCATTTGTTAATTTATGAATTCTTAAAGATTTTTCAATAACATTTGAACCAAATTTATGTAAAGACATAACGATGAAATTTGATCTAATATGATTTAAAATGATTTTAATTGATTCTTCATCACCTCTTGATAAAACATATTGAACAACATAATTACCAAAAGGATCTAAAGATAAATTAGTTGCATTTTCAGCGATTTTAAAACTTAATTGTCTTCTTTGATCTAAATTCCCATAATCTAAACAACGTTGTAATACACAACATCCATGTCTATGAGTTGCAATTTCATTACAATGAATTGATGCAGTATCAAAAATAAATTGATTTTGTTTTGAATTTAATTTTTGTAAACATTTTTGTACAACATGATTACCATTAAGATCTCTTGAAAGTGAAACAATATGTGGTGATAAATTTTCGATAATTAATTTACTTTCTTCTTCAGTTGAAATACATTCAACTAATTTTTGTAATGCTCTTGTACCATGAGGATCTAATGCAATTCTAATAAAATCTGGGGCTGCATTTTTAACTAAAATAATTCTTTGATCAATTGAAACATTTTCAAATAATTTTTGAATTAAATAGTTCCCAAATGGGTCAATCATAAGTTCAATAATCTTCAAGTAGATTTCATTAAAGATTAATGTAGCTGCGATATCTGAAGATAATGCATTGGCTCCTTTATTATTTTCAATATCTTTCCCAAGATCTAATTGTCTTTGTAAAAATCTACACCCATGTTGATCTTTACAAAGCGAATAGATTTCTCCAGTGAAATCTTCTAGTTTAGCATTGATATATTTACTAGCATCATCACCTTTTCTTCTATTTGGATTATTATGTAATTTTCTATGAATATTCATGGCATCATAATTACCTCCAACTGATGAAATTGGTACTGAATAATTAAGATTTCTACGGTTAAATCTATTTGGATTCTGTTGAATTGGATTCAAAAAATTGTTTCTATTCATTTGTGATGTCATTAATTGTTGTTGAACTTGAGCTTGAACTTGTTGTTGAACTTGTTGCTGAACTTGTGCTTGCACTTGTTGTTGGACTTGAGCTTGGACTTGTTCTTGAACTTGTGCTTGAACTTGTGGACTTTGCCAAAAATTCCCAACTCCATAATCATATTGAAATTGTCCAAAATCTGGTCCTGGTCCTGAAAATTCTGATCCTGAAAATTCTGTATTTGGGGTAAATTCTTGATATTCTTTTTCTTTCATTGGTGGAGTTGAAAATGGTAATTTCAAATCTTTTTCATTGGTTTGACTATAATTCCAAGCATTTGGTGTTGTACTAATAAAATTATTAAATTCAAAATTTGATGGATTTGGAGTTAAATTACCTCCATCTTCTTTATTACTTAATTTGAACTGATCAAAATTTGAAATCTCTTCATCCAAATTCAAATTATTTAATGCTCCAACAATATCTAATTCTGACCCATCTTTAAAGAAATTAGATCCAACATTTGATCTAATATCTCCATTAAGTAAAGGAGTTGAATTAACTGATAATGATCTGGAATTCAAGATGATTGAGTTACGGTTTGAGTTTGGGCTTGATGTCTCTTCGTTGGCCATGGGTATAGTGAATGTCTTAATGTCTATGGTTATCTAAACCTATGCTTATTTTACAGTAATGTACAATGATTGTGTTTCAAAAAAAAACCACAAAATGACGGATTATAAGTCAAAGTTGAATAAGGACAAGGGGATGGTCTTACTTACCTTAAATTTACTTTAAACTTGTTTTAAGTTAAATTTGGTGCAAATTGATTCGAGGAAATCGAAAGAAATTTGAAGAAAATTTTTCGATATGAGATTCGTCACTGAAAGGAATTGAAAGGAGGTATAAATGATGAGGGGAATGTTTTATGTGAGGTATATGAATTTTTTATATCGTTAGATTCACAAGCTTCAGATGTAATTGTATATTTAATAGTATTTAATTCTCCCTAATATTCAATGAATTAAACTGGTTTTAATTTTTTGTTGGCTACCACGGTACACCCACTAAATACCACCATTCCGTCCTCAACCCGCGGTGTGTCACAAACGGATCTCGGACCCAATCAAATGTTAATCCCAGAATTAAGATTATGAGTATGCATTTCCACTTGTGTTTGAGATGGGTTATGATAATGGTTATGGTTTGTTTTTTGACAATTCTCCTCCTGTAGTCTTATTTCTTGATTCTCTGGTTCTTACATCTTGGTCGTATTAGTCCTGTATATTGTAGATCTATATTGTAAGCAATGTGAGGACTAGCCAGGCCGCTTAAAGTATCTAATTATGGCCAAACAATGATTTTGCTTATGTTCTTTCTCTGTGATTCCATTCTCTTCTCTGGTCCTCCTCTTCTCTGGTCCTCCTCTTCTCTGGTCCTCCTCTTCTCTGGTCCTCCTCTTCTCTGGTCCTCCTCTTCTCTGGTCCTCCTCTTCTCTGGTCCTCCTCTTCTCTGGTCCTCCTCTTCTCTGGTCCTCCTCTTCTCTGGTCCTCCTCTTCTCTGGTCCTCCTCTTCTCTGGTCCTCCTCTTGTCCTCCCTTCCTCTTCCCCTAGTTCCCTCCTAGTCTGCTCCAAATACCCTTATACACTCAAAAACACATACGAACATCACCTCTCTATTCTACTACACACATTTATATAATCAAATCAACTCCTATTGACATATTTCTTGGTGTTTCTCTCTAAGATATTAGATGAAGCATTTACTTAAACTATCTAAATCTTCACTGTTAATAAAACCGTGGAAATCCTATTTGAAGCTACTGGATTATTTAATTGGATAAAAAGTATTGATTGGCCAGTAGCTTCTCTTCACTTGGACTAGTAAAAGAGTTTAATGGTTCACCTGAAAATCTATAGTCAATAAAAGCTCACCCTCTTTGTCTATGAACACATTAGCTAACTTGGTATCTCCAATCTACTTATTTAAAGCTTAAAAATGTACCCTTTGTGGAGAATATACAATATGGATTATTGTGTTTGGTCTTTAATATTATTTAAAACATTCTGATTCTTAATTATCTTCTTTTTCAATCATTAAGATGGTAAATAATAAATAAGGTCAAATAAGATCAGAGTTCAGTAAGGTCAGGGGCACTATTTTTGTTCCAAATTTTGTCACCAGTATTTGAATTGCTTGAAAAAGATTTCTAGTTAGGGACCCTCTTTTTCAAAGCTTTCAATTTCAACAGATGGGGAGTTGTCTAGAGTTTTTGAAGTGAATATTAACTAAGAAACCTTTCCCTGAAGACTATATTCCTATAAAGCAGCCTTCAAGACATAGTAAATACGAATACATAGAGAAAATGCTAAGGTCTGATCAAAAAGACATTGTATTTACTTCTACTCGTAGAGTGTTGTATAAATCATCAATACAAAGTAAGAACAAGAGAAGTGGTTTTACTCAAGATGTTTAGAATAATATAGTTATACACTTATGGGGCCAATTTTAATGGCTGCAAAACTTTTGAGACTCTACCGTCCCTTCTCTCTCCATTAAGACCAGAACACTGTAAGAAGCAATGGAATTCTTTGTCAAAAGCCCATTACTCTTCTTCCCAATTCATACTTTTTACCTCATATAAAATCATTAAGACAATGGACTCTACTCTATCACACATCAGTAGATATAATCAAGTCTCTTTGACAGTATTGTTCAATAATAAGGCTATGTAAAAGTGACACCCCCTTGATAAGGTAAATGTTCCAAACCATATAAGCCCAAAGGTACAAAGACGAAAATAGAATCGTGTCACGAGAAGGCTTGAAACCTTATATTTGTTTATACCATACACTGATATATAAAGCATGGTAATCCACTGAAAGCGTTCTATCAACCTATTCCTCAGAACTTTCAAAGACCTTATAAATCGAACTTCAGAGACCCTTATTATCGAACTTACATAAATCCGATGACAGGCAACAAGACCCTTGAGAGAAAGAGACCTACAATTCATAAAATATTATTATCTATTACTAACGTAAGGGAAGGGAATCAAATAAATATAATCTCTAATTAATACTCTATAATCATAACTTGTACCAATTAAAGCAACACGAAGTAGAATTACCCAAATAACATAACAAATTCTACTATTTCATAATTATATCTATGAAGATTTTTCATGTTGAGTAGAAACTCTTTGCATGGAAACCAAAAAGTCTTCAAAGGCTCTTTGATCATGAGCTGGTCTTGATTTTCTACCATTACAGAAGTCATCAAAAGCAGCAGATTGTGACATTAAGTAGTAAGCACCACCCATGACACAGAAGACACCGAAAGAGAAGATCCAAGTTCTAACAACGGTAACAATATCAGTCCATCTTGGAGACCACCAACCGAATAATGTAAACATAGTGGCAATGATATCAACAATTAAGACGGCACCAGCTAATTGCCATGATGGCATTGAAGACCAGAATGGACCTTGAGCTCTAGTAATGAAAATTAACCAATTTTCAGTTAAAGAAATTTGTAAGAATAAGATACCATCAATAGCACCCCAGTTTTGAATTAAACCTTTAATTTCACCATCTTTCTTCATGAACATGGTGGTTAAAGTAATCCAAGTACCAACAGCTAAAATGATTCCTAAAACAATAGACATACCCCATAATCTTGGAGTGTTCCATTTAACTGGTTTTGGATCATATGGAGCATTATCATAAGCAATGGCTAAGGTAGCAACATCAGCGAAAATAGCAATGAAAACAATCAAGTTAATATCTAAAGAATCATTTAAGATGGCAATCCATAAACCTAAGAAAATTTCTAAATGTAAAGATAAAGCAATACGGTAAACAACATAAGAGTACATTCTGTGGAAAATTTGTCTAGAAGTCTTTAAAGCATCAATAATAGCAGATAAACCTGGAGCTAAGAAAACAATATCAGCAGCAGATCTAGCAGCATCAGTAGCACCTTCAACAGCAATACCAGTATCAGCTTTCTTTAATGATGGAGCATCATTAACACCATCACCAGTCATAGCAACTAAGTAACCTCTTGATTGTAAAATTTCAACAGCATTATATTTATGTTGAGGGAAAACTTCAGCGAAACCATCAGCATTTTCAACGAAATCAGCAATTTCTGAACCGGCTAAATCACCACCTCCAGATAAACCTAATCTATCAGCATCATAAATGTTGGTACCTAAACCTAATTGTCTACAAGTTTCTTTAGCAATACCAACGGCATCACCAGTTAACATTTTAACTCTTAAACCTAAAGATCTAGCTTCATTAACAGTGGCAGCAGTATCATCTCTTGGAGGATCCATACATGGCATAATACCTAAAATTTCCCAGTGACCTTCACCTCTCTTTCTAGCAACACCTAAAGATCTGAAACCTCTTGAAGCAAATTCAGCAACAGTGTTTTGATAGTTTTCATGGATATCTTCTGGGATTGGATGATCATCTTCAACAGTTTTTAAAACGAATAATGGAGCACCTTTAACACAAACAATTCTTTCACCTTCTGGTGATTCGACAATAGCAGTAACTTTTTTAGAAACAGGATCAAAAGGTTGGAATTCTAAGACTTTGTATTTAGTTAAAGCATCTTTAGCTCTTGGATAAGCAATTAAAGATTTTAAGAAAGCTTTATCAATAGCATCTAAACCTTTCTTTTTTCTTGAAGCAGCTAAACAAGCAGTTAACATTAAATCATCAGCTTCAACACCTTCAACAGTGTATGGTTCGTGTAAAGATAATTTGTTTTTAGTTAAAGTACCGGTTTTATCAGAACATAAGATTTCAACACCAGCTAAAGATTCAATGGCAGATAATTTTTGGACAATAGCTTGTTTTTTAGCTAAGTAAGCAGCACCAACAGCCATGGTGGTGGTAACAACAGCTGGTAAACCAACTGGAACACCAACAATGGTGATGGCTAAAGTATGTCTTAAAATTTCAACAATACCAACAGATCTATAGAAACAAGCAACCCAAACGACTAATAAGGTAACAATAACTAAAACTAATAAAATAGTACCAATACCGTTTAAGACTTCAGTGAAATGACCAGAACCAGCAGAAGCTTTGTTAACTAAAGAAGCAGCTCTACCAACGAAAGTAGAATCACCAGTAGCAGAAACAACCATAAAAGCTTCACCAGTTTTAACAGTTGAAGAAGAATAACAAGCATCACCATGTTTTTTATCAACAGCTAAAGATTCACCAGTAATAGCAGATTGATCAACTTGTAATAAACAATCTTCACTAACAATTCTACCATCAGCTGGAATAACAGTACCATCTTCTAATTGTAAGATATCACCTGGAACGATTTCATTAGCTTGAACTTCAACTAATGAACCATCTCTAATAACAAAAGCGGTATTAGCTAAAGATTTCTTTAATTCTTCAACAATAGAACCAGCTTGGTATTCTTGAATGAAACCAACAGCAGCATTTAATAATAATAAACCACAAATAACACCAAAATCAACCCAATCTTCTAAACCAGCGGCTAAAATAGCAGCGGCTTCCATAACGAATTGAATTGGACCAACAAAGAACATAACAAATTTAACAAACATATTTTCTGATTCATCAGCTAATTGATTTAAACCATACTTCTTTCTTCTTTTGTTAACATCATCAGTGGTTAAACCAACACTTGGGTCGGTTTGTAATAACTCATCTGGAACGGCTTTGAATGAACCTTCGTCCATTTCATCGTCGTCTTCTTCATCTAAGTTACCAGCTTTAACGGATTGTAAATCCAAAATTAATTGGTCAATATCTTCATCTTCATCATCAGATAAAGCTTTATCAACTTTTTCATTAGTTGGTTCAGTAGCACTCATGGTTACAAAAAAGTTAATTTTTTCAATAAGGGATTTTCAAATATTTAAATAATTTTTGAAAATTTTTTTATGTTGTAAAAGCGGCTGAAAATGGAAATAATTAATTCCCTCAATATGAGGTCCTGTATGGTTTGTATACGATTAGGAACATAACTATTTTAGGTTCGCACCTATCCGTTTTTGGACATTTCCAGCTCAAATTTGTGCGACTTTATGTCGGATCTGGCGGGTTTAAAAATAAGATCCAGCTATTATTCGGTTAGTATGTCAAGTCAAAATATGGATTAGGTGGCTGGACAATTGAGGTGGGGTGCTTGGTTTTAACCCAATTTGTTTTCTTGTCATTATTGGTTAATAATTTTTATTTCGTTTTTACTTTCCTTAAAAATTGTCCTTAATCTAATCGTCCAATTAAAATTTTTCGGAACGAGATTTTTTCTTTTTCGGGGTTACTTTTCTTTTTTCCATAATTTTTACCGATTTTGACGATATCGGCAGTAAATAAATGGCTCGGATCACGTGAAGTATGACGTTTAAGGTTATTGTGACGTATTATCCCTCCTTAAAACCTATCACGTGACGGGTATTATCCCGGTATTATTCTATTTGTTGTCGGGGAAATGTGGAGATATGGAGAATGACGTGTAAAAGTCAACAATTTTGATGCAGAGATTTTCCGAACAATCTTACGAAGATCTTCGTTTCACCTTATTCTTATCTTTATTCTTATCTTTAATGCTATGTATTTTTCTATGTACCTTTCTATGTACTTTTTCTATTTCTAAACTTCCATTTGATTGGTCTAAAACATTTAAATACTAAAAATAAAACACTACCAAAAAATCTATATACTGCTAACCCTGCGACAACCCAAAGAATAATAGACAAGAAAATTTCTGCATTAGGGCTAACGTATGTAAATTTAGATGATTGGACTATCTTGTCAACACCTCCTATCTCTAAAACAATGGCAATCAATATAAGATTAGTAAATAACCAAACTAATACAGTAATAGTTCTAATTAATGCATAATAATTATCATCTTTATCTTTTTTAGTATTTATGGTTTTTATAGCTTCAGGCACCACTCGGAGTTCTTCTAATGTAGAAATATAATTTTCATTAACTTCTTTCTCTTCTGCTCCTTTAATAACCATTACTACATCATTATTATTTTCATTTGATGATTTGGCTTGTCCGAAATCTTTAGCTTGGATATCTTCTCTTGTACCCCAAGAAATATCGTTAATGTTACAGAAACTATAGATGTTTAATACATTAACATATGTTGGTGATAAAAGAAGATATTGTATAAATGAAGTACCCATAAAACTTGGTTCTCCATACATTAATGATGCAACAAAATAAAGAATATATGTACTTACCATTGAAACAACTAAATCTCTAAATTTATAGTTTGTTAATAACATACTTGGAGTAAAATCAACATTTTTTAATATACTTTCAACTGTTACAACTGCTAAATAAATGGCTGCGAAAAGCATATAAATCATTAGGATTGCAAAAATTATGGCAATAATTAAATAAAATTTCTTTGTACCTCTTGGGGTATTACCAAAACCTAATACAAATGTACATATAATGGCTGCAACATAAAACCACAATGCAACAATTGATAAATATTTCCCAATAACAAAATTAATTGTTTCACTACCAAGATTTGTTGTTAAAATATTAAAAACTAAAAAAAAACTTGCTAATGAAAACCATGAAACAAGAATAATAACTAATTGATAATAAAATTCAATTTGTAAAACAAATTTTCTTAATAATGAATGATTTGATTTCCAAATTTTTGTCCAATGGAAAAGGGCATAACATGCTGCAAATAATGAACCATTTAACCATCTTCTTCTTTGTAAAACAAAATCTTCAATAGTTTCTGGTACATCAGTTTCTGCTTTTGCTTCATTAACATATCTTAATATATAATTATATCCTTTTTTAGCAACTAATTCAAAACATAAAATTCTATCTTCTGCTAAATACATATTTGATGTAAAAATCCCAACATCTCTATAACTTTTTTCTTTTAATTCCTTTTCATCATCATCTTCATCTATCTTATTTGAATGATGTAAAAATTCTCCTTTAAAATATTTTTCTAATGGTCCTTTACCATTAACATTTAATAATGCTTCATATCTATATGCTGAAAATGCTCCTGGTAAAACTGAAATAAATCCAAAAACTGATTCCATTGGTTTATCTAAAACATTTGATATTTTATATTCAAAATTTTGTGCTGCAACTAATGGATTAAGTAATAATTTTTTATTTTGTCCTAAACCTGTTTTCATTTCTCCACATGATCCTGCTACATTTGGATCATTAAATGATTTCCATAAATGATAAAATGAATCCTTTTCTGGTACTGTACCACAATCTAATAACATAACAACTCTTGGATTTAATATTGGTGCAAATGCTTGGAAACACCATCTATGACTATTAATTTTTCTAGTATTTTTCTCTTTTAAACAGAATACAAATTGAACTGGATGATCATTTACTTTAAGGTGGATTTTATTTTCATTAATTGTATCAATTCCAACTGTTGAAGTATATTCAAAAATATGGGCTTTAACATCTTGTTTATTAATTTTTGATTTTGCATAAGTATCTTGATAAATACCTAAAGCTTTTAATAATAATTCTGTTCTTTCATTTAATGCAACTCTACCATCACTTACAATGGTAATAACTATTTTTTTCCATGAATTTTCTCCCCAAATTGGATGATTTCTTTGAGTTAAATTACTTATATTATTAAATACTCCTTTTAATGTTTTAGCAAGTAATACTTCATCTTCGTTATACATGGTAATAACACACATGATTTCTGTTTCTCTTTGTGGTGAATACATTGTTTGTCTTAAATTATATTTAAAAGGTGCAAAATTTGATGGTCCACAAGTACAGGCACTATATCTTAAAAATGACATTTCTTTACCTGATTCACTAATTTTTTTCCCATATCCATCTAATAAGGCTTTTGGTACTGGACAATCAATAACATAATTCCCATCTAATAATTTGGCTCTTTTAATGGTTTTACTATAATTTAATTTTGGTTTAAAATCAGTATCAAAATCTTCATCTTTTTCATCGAAATCATTATCATCAAATTTAATGGTTCTATTTCTATGTAATTCAATATTTGAATCTTCAGAAAATAATGATTCATCATCATCATCACCAAATGGATCTTCATCAACATCTTCTAAAGTATTTGTCATATAATTATCACCATTAAAAGTCATTTGACGTTGTGGCATCATACTCATATCTTGATTATAATCAAATTCATAAAATTCATCATCAAAATCATTTTGATAAACGGTTCCAGGGTATTCAGGTTCTGCTTCTTGAAATGCAACAGTTTTCAGTCTTTTTAATTTAAAATCTTCTCCAACCATTGTGCTCAGGGTATAATTAGAACTAGGGGTATTATGGTGTTGATAAGCCGATTGATAAAGTTCTTGTGGCATTTGAGGTGGTAAAAATGGTTGTTGGTTATAAACCATAGATTGATCCATGGATTCATCAAATGGATCAATCATCATCAGGTTATGACGGGAATTAAAATCAGACGTCATAGAAGTGTTCATATTCATTGGCATTTGGTTCATTTGGTTCATTTGATTCATTTGGGCCATTTGATTCATTTGATTTATTTGCTGCAAATTAAACATTGGATTTGACATGGGGATATTAAACCCATGGTTCTGGTTCTGGTTCTGATTCATACTATTCCTTCTGGTTTCAGAATCAAACAAATCATCATCACTATAGTTACTCATAGTTGAAATGTAAGATCTAAGGAAAAAATTTGATTAGGCTTCAGGTCTATATTTAGTTTGGCATATATTATGTTGATATTTTATCCAAAAAGGGAATTTCGCAACCTAAATCTGTAGGGTATTAATTGTGTATTGTTTTTATAATATAAGGTACATACAAGCGAATGTGAAAAAATAGAGAATGGACAATAGGTGATGTAGTATAAGAGTATTGTTGGGCAGTGTTTATAAACAAACTGAGAGCAATGATGTCTGAGATAAGGCAAGCTTTGAAAAAGTTCTATTAACTCTATTCTACTCTATCTCTCTTCACATATAATACATGTCTCACTTCCTAAGTTCTTTAAACACCTCCAATGGTATCCATGATTACATCTAAAAAAAACAAGTCTATCAGGGATGGACTGTTCGGGGCTCAATTCTACCCCTGATTTTTTTATATCTGAGCCTCCATTTGTAACCTTGTTCTCAATAATCATATCTAACCTTTTTAGTTGTTGTTGTTCCCATACCAAATTATATTCATCGTCTATATTTTTACCATATAATTGTTTCCCACAATTTGTACACTCTTTACAATTAATTGACCATCCTTGTAAATTTTGGTGTCGTGTGATGTTCAACTTTTTGAAAATGATCCCATTAAGCATTTTACTACTAATTCTAAGAATTTCACTCTCGTAACTGTAACTTACAAGAACCTCTATTAATACGTTTCGAATATGTTTAAGTGTAGCTTGATCATTATTGTTTAGGAATGTATCGAAAATCTTCAAAAATGAAGATTCTGATGTCTCTTTTACTTTTACTTCACTAATTTTTCTAAAACTTCTATAGATGTATTCGTTAACTGAGGTGTTTGATTTCGATAATACAATTAATAGGTCAATAAGCTTGAGCCAATGTTGCTGATACAATTCAACATCTTGTATTTTTTCCATAGTATTTGAATATATATCATAAGATTGATCAAAATCTATAGATGTAGCAAAATAATCAAGTAATATATCTGAAATACCTTTATAGTCCTTCTCTTGATTTAAAAGAATCGTTAAACTATTTACATTATTATATTCCTTCAAAACTTTGGATACTTGTTCTTGGTCTTTATCGTCTATAAACTTATACTTATCCTTTAAAAACCCATACACTTGATTTGGTTTGATTCTACATAAACATTCACAATATTTAACAATAAGCTTTGAATCATAATTACCCAATTCAAACAATTGTTCCAAGTATATAAACACTTTATTCTCATCATTAATATCCAATATTTCTCTATGTAATATCTTATCATAATCATTAATTAGATGTAGAAAACTACTAAGTGATATATCAACAAATACTTCGAATTTGGACTTTATTAGCTTTATCAAATTAATCCTATCTATTCCAATTTTTGTATGCATAAAACATTCACTTAAAATACTATACATATCATCATCATAACCTTGATTTTCATATTTATCTAACCAAACTTGTAAAACTTTGGAATACTTCCCTTGTCCCTTATATATACTAATCAAAACACTATAAAACTTCTTGAATGTAAGTTTTTCAAGTAAAATTTTTTCATCAAAAGGTTCAAAACTCGAGAGCAAACTTTGAATTGCAAGTTCACAATCGATTTTAATATTTGGTTGATTATAGTTAAGAAGGTTATCGAGGATTTGATTAAGTATAGAATCACTTAATCTAATGAATTGAGAGTATTTTGAATAATTTCTACCAATAAAAATTGATAAATTACACTTATCAAGATTAGAGAATTCGTTATAACTAAAAATATCCAATAATGCATCAATTATGAATTGTCTATTTAAATCTTGATTCTCTTCGTTCAAAAGAGAATCTTCAAAGAATTCATTCATTGTGGATAACATCTCAAATGAGTTAAACTTTAAGAGTAGAGTTAACATTGGGAATATAGATTCTTCATTGGTATATTCTTCATTATGATTGAACAACAAATCCATTAATTGTTTCTTAGCTTGTCTCTCTGAAGTATAGTCTATATACTTATCTATTGGATATTGACGTCCTGTTAAGATATATGAAAGGTATGTAAATACTTGGGTATCATTGTAATCATCTTGTTGTATACGATTTATAAAGTTTATTAATGGAGTTTGATAATCATTTAGTAAGAAATTATATATGAATATCAAACAATCGTCTAGATTATTAGTCTTACATACTTGAATAGTCAGATCAATATCAAGGTATGAGATATCTGTTGTACATAAGATTTCTGTAAGGATACTACCTTTATTTGAATTCCCATAAAACAATACTAATTCCTTAAGTATTGTGGGTGAGAGTTTAGGTATACTTCCAGTCAATATATAGTCTTCTAGACAAGAGAAAAATGTAGGTATATCTATACAATTGTCATACAATTGTTCAATGATATCAGTGTAATCAAAATCTATATCAACAATCACATGACTTATGATATCAAAAAACAATTTATAATTCTTCAAGTATGGTACAGACTGTTTAAGAATCTTTATCAAATATGGTCCTACCAATTTCTTCCTTGTCTTATCTATGTCAGGTAATGAGTACAACATTAGTTGACCCATATTATTAGATAAATAGAAGAAATTACATGTAATTAATCCACCTTCAAAATCATCTCTTGTAAGTAATTCGGCCAACTTATCATTCCAGC
This sequence comes from Yamadazyma kanchanaburiensis, assembly GCA_030555785.1. NCBI lineage: Eukaryota > Fungi > Ascomycota > Pichiomycetes > Serinales > Debaryomycetaceae > Yamadazyma > Yamadazyma kanchanaburiensis. The sequence goes on along the minus strand of JANIVJ010000027.1, from coordinate 119,234 downwards.
TGATTGGCTTACCAATGATTATTTGTAAATGATTATTCTCTTTAGTTAAAAGAACTGGTCTAGTTTTTGTGACTGCTATAGAATTCTTGATGGTAGACATAATCAATTGTTTATTCATTTTATGCTGTAATGAATTGAATTCATAATCATTAGATTCTCTTCCAATGATATCTACTCTATCTTTATTACAATACATTATGATTCTTTCATCTTTAGTAAAACAACAAAATGTATTTGACAGAAGCCAATTGACCAGATTAACCATTTCTTTTGTATAGGTACGAGACCTTTTAGATATAGGAAGTTGTGGAATTGATTTATCTTTAGATTTCAAATCATTCAAAACTGCTAATAAATTCTTAGGTAAACTCTTATTGTCTACCTCCAAGATCGTTATACAATTATTCCAAGAGTATACTAATTTAGCATTTGATATCTTGTTTTCATATTGAATACAAGGGAACCAGTCCAAACAAACAGATTCAATTGTATCAATACTTTTAGGTATATGAATTTTAAAATGAGTTTTAACGTATAAATTACTAGGGTTATCTAGTGAGAATATAGAAAGTATTAATACCATAGTCCCAGTAATTATCGCCAATAAACCTATCTCATCAGTTATTTGGTTTATATTACCAAAAGGTAAGAACTTTATATCATAAATTTTCATTTTTTCATCAGGTATTCCATTTGAATCGTTCTTTCCTAAGAGCTTTTGACTTATAAATGTTTGTGTCAAGAGCTTCTTTATACCCAAGTGATAGAATATATTACCTGCTACATCTACTGACACGATTTGATTATTCAGAACTAATTTTATACTTGTAATTGAGATACTTAGATGACCTTCTTTATTCTGAGTAAATCGTTCTTGTAAAGTAATTGGTTCGATTGTATGATACGAAGTTATCTCGGACTCATTTGGTTGATCTATTCCTAGTTCCCAAACACTGATTATTCCATTAGAATGACCTGCAACTATGGATGAAAAATCTGGTGAGATTCCAATACAAGAGATTTGAATATTTTGTAAATAGGATGAATCTGTTTCTTTGATTTGGGGGACAAGGATATTCTGAAGGGTTTGGTGATAGTTGAATAGTAGGACATAACCGAATTCTGTTCCAATAGTTATGAATAAGGGGGTTACTTCTATACAAGTTGATTGACCATATTTTGTTAAGAAATCTGAAGAGTTCAATTGAGATGAAATCAAGGGGGTTTTTGACCATTGAAAAACTGATTCCAGGTTAATTTCCTGGGGGAGGTACGTGCTGGGAATGGACTTAGGATGTCGAATCGATTTACTTAGATTTGTCTGGGATCTATCATCGAAGGAGATCTTCATGGTGCGAGTGAGACAGTCTCTCGAGAGAGGTAGAAAGACCGAGACAGACTCGAGAGAGGTAGAAAGACCGAGATCACTAATCAATACATGCTATTCATTACTCTATACTACTGGATCTTCTCCTTAATAAAAAATCGTTGTAACGTCATCAACTGATAAGCAGCTGTTAACAATATCGCACATACTTGTACTATTAAATACCTTGAAATCTTTTCATAAATTGATTCAGATAAATCTCTAAACCCTTCCTCCTTGACTCGAATAAACCATTGCTCTTGTTTTATAGAAACCAATTTATCATTAAGTGACTTAATTCGATTGGTTATACTTTTTATATCACCATCTAATTGATGATGTAAATTCATTATATCCCCAGCTTCAAAATCAATTCTTATCCTTGCATGTTTGAATTTCGATTCTTTTATTATGTTTGGATCACCACTACCTCCGTCAGTCCATTTCTTATAAAAACTCCTTGGAGTTAAACAGATTTTATGTTGACCTGATGCTAAAGTATCAAAAGTGAATTGACCTGATGGTGTACCTTTTATATGAACCAATTGTTTATTATTATTAAATACTTCATAAACATCTATAAGGATTCCGGTATTTTGTTTATCTATTGGATTAAAGAAAGTATCTCGATCTGGTTCATGATTTATTTGCATTTTATATTTCCCAAATAAGATGACGTCTTTGGCTAGATCTTTATAGAAGCATGTTGGATGATTGGTTTGAGTATAGAAGTGTATAAGGTTAGTAGATTTAGCTGTGGATATGAATATGAATGCTAAAAATAGATGAAGTATCATTAGTGATTTACGCGCATGTACAGACCACCTCTGCTCCATGTACAGACTCTACTCCATCTCCAACCCCAATTCTCTCAACTCATTGGCAACTACCTTTGCTATGTACACTCTATACTTCTCAATCAGGAATGGCTTTCTTAAAAACCAACACACTTTAAATAAATGATGTCTAACAGAATATCCAAAAACAATTGGATCTCCTGATACAAGTAAAAGTTGGAAACTTTGTACAGGTTTGGGTTCACTTGGTAATGCACCAACATTCTCTAAAAACCATTTGAGCGGTAAAGGGTTTCTTAAAAGTATCTTTCTCCAAATTAATATATTCTCTTCTTGTGTTAATTGCCTATTAATATTTCGAGATTCATCGGTTATATCTTCCATTAATCTCCACGTATCATCTACTAACACTCTTGCAGCCTCTTCTATTGTCAAGTTGGCTACCTTTGGCTTTTCCAGGACTAAGTCAAATATATCATCTATAATCTTTGGTTTAAGTCTTTTAGATTCTAATCCTTCAAATAACACATCCCATTTAAGTGATGCATCTGGTGTGGTAGGGTCAATTTGTAAATATTTCTTTCTAAAGTCTGAAAACACATCCTTTAATAAATCAGATGCATTATAACTTTGATTTATTTCAATACTTGTGACTTCAACTTTTGTTAAGATAGTTGAAGGAGTTACTACTTGAGATGTTTCAAGCTTCTTTAATTTCTTTAACCAATGAGAAGTTGCTGAGAATGTATATTCCTTTAAATCTGGAAGGTCAGCATATCCTGGGAATTCGTAGATTGGATCTCTTCTTAGACCATATCCCATCTTGATAGTACAATTTTTGCGAAAGGTGAAAAATTTGGGGTAGAAATGAGGTAGACTGAAAGAAAAAGTGAAGGATGAAAATGGTGAAAAAGAGAAAAGGGAAAAGAAAAATGGGAAAAATTGAAAAAAATACGGAAAAATAGAGAAAAGATAGAGAAGCAAGGGAAATGTTTGATGTAGACGGATAAGGGTTTAGGAAGTGATTTAGGGCAATATCCATGAGTTCATCTGAGGGTGTGTCTCAGTCATCTCAGCGTGTCTCAGTCCATCTCTCCGGTCTCAGTCCATCTCGTCTCAGCATGAACTTATCACTACTCGACCCATTTGCAGTAGCTAAAGAGTACCCCGAGAAACTCATCAACACCCTCCAGAATGGCCACTGTGTCACGTTCCAATTCAGCTATAAAGGAGACTATCTCGCCAGTGGACTAAGTGACGGATCCATTATAATCTATGATCTCTCATCAAATAGTGTTATTGCACATCTTAAAAAAAATTGTCACGTTAGACCTGTCACATCAATTAGTTGGTCAAAATGTGGTAGATACATCTTATCATCAGGTCAAGATTGGAATTGTAAATTTTGGGATTTAAGTAAAGTGAATAATTTTGAAAATGATCAAGATGAAGTCATTAAATCACTTACAGTTGATGGACCAATCTGGCAGGCCAGCATTAATCCAAATAATCCATTTCAATTCATTGCTTCATTGTTTGATGATGATCCTATCTTTGTGGATATTTCAAATGATGAACCAAAGATTACAAAGTTAATTAGTGATGATGAAAAACATGTTACGTTAGTAAGTGTTTTTACTCATGATGGAAGATTTATATTTTCTGGTACAAGTAAAGGGTGGATTAGAGTGTTTGAAACTGAAAGTCTTAAACTTGTTTATTCAACTAAATTAACTAATTCAAATATTAAAAATATTGTTATATCACCAAATGGTCATAAATTAGCAGTCAATTCAAGTGATAGAATTATTAGACAAATTCATTTACCAGAATTATCAAATGATTTTGATTCATGGGAATTTGAAGTAGAACATAAATATCAAGATGTTGTAAATAAATTACAATGGAATTCAGTATGTTTTAATCATAATGGAGAATTTCTTGTTGCTTCAACATTTGGTACACAAAGTTCACAAGATTTATATATTTGGGAAACAGGTATAGGATCATTAATTAAGATTTTAGAAGGTAGTAGTGAAGAGTTACTTGAAGTTAAATGGAATCATTCAAGATGTATGATTGGATCAAATGGGTTAGAATATGGTACAATTTATCTTTGGTCAATTGAATTTCCTCAAAAATGGAGTGCCCTTGCACCAGATTTTGTAGAAATTGAAGAAAATATTGAATATGTTGAAAGAGAAGATGAATTTGATATAATTGATGATGATATTTTGAATAAACGAAGATTAGAAGAAGAAGATTCAATGGTTGATATAGTAACAATGGAGAGATTTGATGCTCGTGGAGTTGATTTGAATTTAGAGTCGTTTATAATACCGATTAATTATAGTAAACCTATTGGGATATAGAGATGATGGAAGCCCGGGTCGATAACTCGGATAGACTCAGTACATAGAAATAAGTAACAAATACACGGACACGAAAAGATTTACACCAGACTCAATCATGTTGTTATCCGGAGTAGATCTGATTTGAGCATTGTGAAGAGTGGAGAAGCGAGAAGAGAAGGGGAACCCATGGGATGAGAAGGAGAACCCATGGGATGAGAAGGAGAACCCATGGGATGAGAAGGAGAACCCATGGGATGAGAAGGAGAACCCATGGGATAAGAAGGAGAACTACCATCGCTTTGCTCTGGTTTGGCTTCTTCCGTTCACCATCGCTTCGCTCTGGTTCACTCTGGTTCACTCTGGTTCACTCCTCATCTCAAATTCCGTCTTAGGTACAGTCACATGACTTTGCCTTACACGCTCATCAGTGCGTCGATGAAAAGTAAATAAAAACACTCAAACGTGAAACCCGTGTAGCATCCATTTACTGATTTGGATAGATAATTAGTGATAGTAGGGGAAGATATCCTAATCCAAATACATACACCAAAGACAGACAAGAGACTACAACAATATACTCTAGCATTATGTCCCACGCATCAACACCAGGTAGTAAAAGATCATTATCAGAGGTTGATTCAAGTATCCCATCATTTGAGGATCCTCTTGATATGGTAAACGCCGTGATATCATGCTTACAAACACCGGAAGAAAGAACCAACGTCGCCACCAATTATTCAAATGAAAAGAATATAGCGACAGAAGTTCAAGCTTATGCCAAAATTTCAGGATCAACTTGGACTTATTATGTTAAATCTTTAGCTATTTCAATAGGTAGAAATACTGACAACCAGAGTAACCAACCATCAATAGATATCGATTTAGGACCCGCAAAAGTTGTTTCTAGACAACATGCCAATATTACATATAATTTAGATTCAAGATGTTGGGAATTAAGGATTTTAGGTAGAAATGGAGCCAAAGTTGATGGAGTAAAAGCTAGTGTTGATACCCATCCAACACCTTTACATTCAGGTGCTATATTAGATATTGGTGGTACACAAATGATGTTTATACTACCTGATTCACCACCAAAAATTGATTCCAAAATGATGGAAATTTGTTTATCACGTTATAAACAAAATTATTCAAAACAAAGAAAATTATCAACACCAACTTCATCAACCAATTTTACATATTTCCCACAACAACATACTTTAGTACCACAAAACAATAAAACTTTTCAAATGTTTGATAAAAATGTTAATCATTCACCTTCACAACTTTCTGCAAGTTCTTTACAAAGTAATTTAGATCAAGATTTATCTAAAGAAGAATCAAAAGATATTAAACCTCCATATTCTTATGCAACAATGATTACTCAAGCAATTTTATCAAATCCTGATGGAGTATTATCATTATCAGAAATTTATGATTGGATATCTGGACATTATGCTTATTATAAATATTCAAAAACTGGTTGGCAAAATTCTATAAGGCATAATTTATCATTAAATAAAGCATTTGAAAAAGTTCCAAGAAGACCAAATGAACCTGGTAAAGGTATGAAATGGCAAATTGCTGATTCTTATAAAGATGAATTTTTAAATAAAATGAATTCTGGTTCAATTTCAAAATCAAGAAGAGGTTCAAGTGTTTCAAGACAATTACAATTACATTTAGCAACTCATCAAACTTTACCTGAACTGAGTCGATATTATATGAAAGAAGAAAAACAAATTGATACAAATCATTCTCGTTCAAATTCTATTGGTTTAAATAATCTTCAATATTATCCTCCTCAAATTCCGGTTCAACAAATGAATGGTGGGATGTCTTCAAATTATATTCAAAGAATTAATTATCAACCTTTAATGTATAATATGACTAATGAATCTCCAATTAGAATCAATGAAAATACTCCAAAATTACCAAAAACTAATAAAAATCTTTATAATTTACCTCCTCCTCCAACTAATTCAAATCCAACTATTGGTACTTCTGCTCCTGCAAATCATTCAAGATCTAATTCTTATAATCCTCCATTTACTGATGATTCAAATCAAAATACAAATGCAACTTCAGATTTAGCTTTAGGTTTTACATCTCCAAAAAAAGTAACTCCTTTAGAAGCTTTTACACCTGAAAGAGGTTCAAAATCTTTAAATCATAAAAATTTGAATTTACCAAATGGTATTAATACAAATCAATCATCTCCTGCTTTTTGGAATTTTGTTCAATTTAGTACTCCAAATGGTCAAACTCCAATGCGTAAAAATGATGATGATCCTAATGAAGTTAGTCCAACAATAAATAGAAAATTTAATGATAAAGATTTATCTCCAATTAAAAAGGGAGAAACTGAATCTACATGATGTATAATATAATAATAGAACCTGGATTTATTTATTCTCTATTTAAAATGCTGATTTATCTCTAAAATCATTAATCTTATTTTCTATATCTCGTATACTTCTTTTAACTTTATTTGAAACTTTCATTTTTATTCCAGTTTCTAATCCAAAAAATGTTTCAATTAAATCTCCATCTATAATATTATGATTTAAATTATAATAACTTCTATATTTTTGTTGATCTCTTCCAAGTAAAAGATCTTTATTAAGTTCGGATTCTAATGTTTTTAAAAACTTATAATCGGTTTGATTTATAGGAAGAAGAACTCCAATTGTACCTTCTAATCCTCCATATATAATGATTTCTGATCCTCCAACAATAAGGTTCCCTTTAACAAATGATACAATGATATCATTAACATACATTTGTCCTAATGTTTGACTTCTTAATGGTGCCCCATTTAAAAATGGATCTTCTATAAAATAATCATTATCTTGAGAGATTCTATTAATAAATATATTACCAAATTTATCTCCTCCAAGTACTGTATCATAATCAAGACTTGTTAATGATACAACTTGTCGGTTCAACGTATCATCTGCTACAGATATAAAATCATCATTAAGAATTTTACAAAATATAGTAGAATTCTTTGAATCTCCAATTACAAATCTATTTTTTCCTTGATGAACAATTCTAACGATTTTATTTAATTGTTGAAGAGTTGAGGTGGTTTTTTTAAGTAATTGTTTTTGTCCTAATTCATATCCCCTTAAATGATTATCAACTCCAACAAGTAATCTACCATTATATTGGATCATAGCCATTGGTGGTTTATCTAATTCTGTTTTATGTAAAAGTTTCATATTTTTTAATGTATGGATAGTATTTGGATTGGTGGTACCAACACAAATAAGATCATTAAACTTGGTAACTGATATTGGTGTACCTTCAAGGTCAACTTTTTCATTATTTTTTATGATTTGATCTCCAATCAAATACATATCTTCACCATCCAAGAATAACTTTCTAGTGGATGATTCATTGGTGGCAATTAAGAAATCATTCTTTAATTCATCTATAGTAAAGATTATCAAATCATTTCCTTTAAATCCAACAATTCCAGATCCACCAATATCTTCAGAATAAAAAGATGTCCCACCAGAAACATCAATATCATTCAATGGAACGATTTTGAAGTTGCCCTCATTATTAAAACCAACCCATGGTTTTGATGATATAGCGAGAATTGAATCTTGTAATTTCGTTAACATAACAGGTTTTGTACCAAGATATTTAGTTCTTGTATTAGATAATTTCCCCTTGAAATCAATACTTGTTCGTATAAATAATCCACTATCCATACCAATATGAACATCACTACCAAAGAATTCAATAGATGATGTGTTACTACTTAACATTTGCATAGAAAGTACTTCAAGACAATTATGTTGTTTTAAAGAAATTACTTGAATTGTTTGATCTGCACATCCAACCACACCAAAATCTTTTGAAATTGCTAATGATGTGATATTTGTTGATACTTCAAATTTACTTTGATATTCAATTAATTGATCATCTGTATCAATTTCAAAATATATTATTTCATGATTACTTAATCCAATTAAAATTTGCAGATTATTACAACTTGCTCGTATGATATTTATACCAGCAGGAGGGAACCAATCAGTTAATTTACCTTGATTAATATGTTTTATTCCATTGGAATAGATTTGTACAATAGATTGTTTACCAACTTGTTGAACTTGAATAGTTGGATCTTTTGAGAATTTTGAATCTTTGACTTCTTCAACAACTTCTCCAATAGATAATACTACAGTTTCTGTTGATGATAGTACTAAATATGAATCATTAGTATCATCTCTATTAAGTTTAGAAGTAAAGATTTTTAATGGTGAAATTGGTAACGGAGATTCAACTATAGTTGTAGTTGGAACCCCATGAATCAAAGATTTACAACTATTTAAATTAGCCGTTATTATCAGAGTATCTTTAACAACCAAATCAAGTATTGGATTAACAGTTTCAGTTGTATCAATAAGTTCTAAATTATCTAATTCACTAATAGTTTCTGTTACTTCTAACCCTGTAATTTGATAATATAAATCATTCCCATTAAGAACGTTAGCCAACATAAACCCATTCTTAAAGATTTCTATAGATGTACAAACTGGTATAGTACCGAAATAATTAACTTTATCATCATCAACTTTGAATAAATCTCCAAATTCATTTTGTAAAAGTACAAAAAAATCATTCTTTAATTTATGTATGACATAATTCACTATTCTTGATTTCCTAGGGAATTTAATCTCTTTTTTATTATGGATTAAAAACCCATCACAACATACCATTAATCCCTTGAATGGTACTAAGAAATGTGACGATTCTGGAACTGATTCACTTCTCTTCACCACATAGTTCAATCCTTGATCAAGCTCATAATAATTGAGTACAGTAGTATGTGAATTAACTTCAAGAGCAGCAAACAAAGGGTTTTCAAACCCATTATCAATACTACAAGTACATAAAGTAAACCCATTATTATTTGATTCAAGTGGTGAGCTGATAACTAACTTACCTTCTTCTACATATAATTTATAAACCAACTTTCTCTTTTCTATTGCACCTATCATTATAGCTCTATTCTTTGGATCTATGCTTAAATACTCACCAGGAGTTAAACTTCGAAGACCATTCTTTGAATGAGGTTCTTGTATGATTGGAACGAACTTATTGTCTTTAAACTCACATATCACGAGACACCCCGAATCTGATGTAATGACAAGAAGATCTTTCTCGAAACCAATGGGTCTGATTTTCTGTATACATTGAATTATTCCAAACCCATATTGTAGATTTAACCTTAAAAGATTATCTTCACCTTGAGTCCATGTCTCAAGAGTTGAACTTGTAGCTTTAATAAGTAGTTGGGACTTATCATGGAATTGGCCAATGACTGTAGAATGAACTTGTCCCGAGGGTCTAAGGGTATAATTATATAAATACATGGGCCCTAGTGATGAGATGAGACACAAATCTCGCGATCATCATCGACATGGGTGCAAGGTAAGTAAATCCACCAGATTGTAATCTTATACTAACAAAATAGTTGTCAGGATCAAAAGAAAGCATTGGCAGTTTGTTTACAAAGATCCCCTTGTGTACTTCTTGAACGTAATACACCAAAAGATTGTCTTACAAAACCAGAACTTAAAAAGGATCTTCCAGAATTATGTGTAGCTAATTTTCTTTCATATATGGAATGTAAGAATGGGTTTTTCGATATGACTAAAAGAATGAGAGGTAATGCTCCTTTAAGTACCGGGAAATACGATCAAATATATGATAACTTATCATCTGGTAATTTTGATCCAAAAGAAGAGATGAGGAAGCTTGAAATTTTGAATAGAAACTTGGCTAAGGAGAAGGAGAGAGAGAACTAGGGAGGCAAGGGAGAAAAGGGGGAGCAAGGGAGGGAAAGAGAAGAACAGGAGAACTAGAGGAGAGGATATGGGACTGTAAATAGTGAATAATATAGATAGGTGAGATCGGAGTAGATGGGAAGTAGGTTGGGGCATAGAGGATAGAGTTGTGTAAGTATGACTATAGTATGATAATGTGTAAGTACCATACAGTACAAGTATTATATTGTCTAAGTGATAAGTATGAACATTGTTCACGACTCATCTTGTGATCGTCTCGTTCCTCGGCCACACCTCGTACTACCACAGTTTTTGAGAATTCTTGCAACCATGATTGAAAGCACATTAGAATCAAATAGAGCCCAGGAATTAGATCATTTGCTTGATCTAGTCAAACCTCTTGTCCTACAATTCATAGATAAAGCAGACCCTTCATCAAAGAATTACCAATCAAGTACTCTTGGTTCATATACCTCACCTCAAGAATTGAAAGAAATCTTCAAATCAGTTAATGATGATTTTAGAGCCATTAAAGGTAATGACCAAGCTATTGGTTCGTTGATAGATCAAGTGTTGAACTATTCTGTCAATACATGGAATCCTGGATTCTTAGATAAACTCTATGCTTCTAATAATCCAATTGGTGTAATCTCAGATATAATCTTATCAGTATTAAATACCAATTCACATGTATTTACTGTATCACCAGTTTTATCAGTTTTAGAGAACTTCATTTCTAAAAAGTATGCTCAGTTGTTCTATAACAATGAAACATGTGGTGGATTAACATTCAGTGGAGGTAGTTGGTCAAATATCACATCTTTACAAATAGCAAGAAGTTTGAAATATCCTGATACAAAAATAAATGGGAACGGGGATTATAAATTTGCTATTTATACATCATCACACTGTCATTATTCCGTTGATAAAGCCGCCATCTTACTTGGACTCGGATCAAAAAGTGTTTTCAAGGTTGGTGTAAATGCTGATGGTACAATGAAATTCGATGATTTAGAAAAAACCATTGAAGACTCTATTCAAAAGGGATACACACCTTTATATATTAATACAACAGCTGGTACAACCGTTTTTGGATCATTCGACTCTTTTAAAGAAATTAAAAAGGTTGCAAAAAAATATAATATTTGGTTCCATATTGATGGTAGTTGGGGAGGTAATGTAATTTTCTCTAATAAACATAAACATAAACTTGAAGGATGTGAATTGAGTGATTCTATCACTGTGAATCCTCATAAAATGTTGGGGGTTCCAACTACTTGTTCGTTTTTACTTTTACCACATGTTGGGCAATTTCAAACTTCAATGTCACTTTCTGCGCCATATTTATTCCATGGTAGAGAAGATGATGAAGAGAATTTTGATTTAGCTGATGGAACAATGGGATGTGGTAGAAGAGCTGATTCTTTCAAATTTTATATGGCATGGAAATATTATGGTACAAATGGATTTGAAGAAAGAGTTGATCATGCTTTTAATATTGTAAATTATTTTGTTGATAGTATTTCTAAGTATCCAAATAATTTCTCTTTAGTAAGTCAATCTGATTGTTTACAAGTGTGTTTTTATTTCAAGCCTGATGGATATACCAAATCTGATTTCACTGAAGTCACAAGATATATCTCTAGAGAGCTTCATAAACAAGGTAAATATTTAGTTGATTTTTCACCAAATCCACATTCAAGTGGAACAGAAGATCATGGAGAGTTTTTTAGAGTTGTGTTTAATTCTCCAATTTTAACTGATAAGATTATTGATGATTTGATTTCGGAGATAATTAAAGTTGGAGGAGATTATGTGAGAGAACAAGAGAAGTAGTAGACAAGGAAGGACACTGGAGACACTAGAGACTAGAGACACTAGAAAGAGACCCTTTCTGAGAATAAGTAGACTAGATATATAGAAGATAATAGACATATGAGATCAAGCGAGTGTGTATACAAGTAGAGAGGCGGTAAGATAAAACAGCACAGTCGTCAACCGATAGGAGTTAAACGGAAGACGGAAGACGATCAGAAGGTATGGGCCCATACAACTGCACCTGAACTCACACCTGAACTCACACCTGAACTCAACACCCAAACAGTCCCATCCCTCAGAAACACCAGAATCGTCCCGGAAATATAACCCATTCACTAATTTCACCCCTTCTGTCATTGTTTGAGTTAGAGTTGTGGGGACGATACAGACCAAAGTCTAAGAGTCTTTCTCAGTGCTACAACCCTAAAGGTATTCAGTGCTACAATACTACAAAAAAGACCCTCGATTATATCGTAAGAGTTGCAACAATAAATTTAAATACGACCAAAAATACTACATAGAATTTACGACACATAGATCTTAGATCTAACCCACATTAAATACAACCAAAATACCCCGTTATAATGTTACAAATGCCATTGGTAAATCCACTATTTTTTCCACTCGCAGCGCCGTCTACGATTGGGGAAGGCAATTGGCGAACAAACTTTCCCCCGCTTACCGAAGGAGAAATAATAAACTTAACCTAAAAGGCTAAAAGGGTCCACGATGTAAGGATTAAAAGATTTAATTGTAAAATATTGTTAAATAAAACATCAAATCTTTAGTATCTTATCTATTGTCTCGTGTTCTATCTCTTATCTCTTATCAATCTATCGAATCACATTCTCATCGCACCTAATTAGGATTAAATTTTCCTTGAATGCAAGAATGTAACCTCAAAATTTATGCAACCTAAAATTTTCCAAATCGTAACCTTTTGATAAGATAAAGATATATATATAAATCCAAATATCAGAATAAAAAATTATCGATAATGTCAGACGAGGAAAAGATTAATAACCTTCAAGTTCATAATAGTACGGTTTCTTCAGAACCTAAAGATATTGAATATACTGGACCTTTAAGATGGTATGATAAAAAATTCATACCATTTTTACCAGCATATTCTGAAAGTATTATACAAATTATTATGTTAGCATTTACATGTTTTATGTTACCAGGTATGTATAATGCCTTATCAGGTATTGGTGGTGCAGGTATTGATTTAAAAACTGCTAATAATTCATCTGTTGCATTATATTCAACATTTTGTGGTTATGGATTTTTCGCTGGTTGGATTTGTAATATGATTGGTGCTAAATTTAGTTTAATGTTTGGTGGTATTGGTTATGCTCTTTATAGTGGTTCATTATTATATTTTACTAAACATCCAAATACTTCTGGTGCATCAGCTTTTGTTATTGCAAGTGGTGCAATTCTTGGAGTTTGTGCTGGTCAATTATGGGCAGCCCAAACTTCAATTATTATTAGTTATCCATCTGAAAACATGAAAGGTAGAGCCATTATGACATTTTGGGTTATTTTTAACCTTGGTGCAGTTATTGGTTCAGCTGTTTCACTTGGTAATAATTTAAAAAATGATGAAAGTGTTGCAACCGATTCAACTTATGCAGTTTTCATTGCTTTAATGGGTACAGGTATTATCATTGCTTCTTTTATCTTACCAGCTCATAAAGTTTGGAGAGGTAAAGTTGGTGGTGAAAGAGTTGTTCAACAACAATTTCCTCATTGGAAAACTGAACTTATGTCAATGTTTAGAATTTTATATAAAGAACCAAAAATTTATTTAATGTTCCCAATGTTTTTCGCTTCAAATTGGTTTTATACTTATCAATTTAATGATGTTAATGCTGCTAAATTTAATATTAGAACAAGATCTTTAAATTCTTTATTATATTGGTTAAGTCAAATGATTGGTGCCTTCTTCTTTGGTATCTTACTTGATTGGCAAAGATTTGATAGAAAAATGAGAACAAAAATTGGTTGGGTTGTTACAATGGTTTTAACAATGGTTATTTGGGGTGGTGGATTCCATTTTCAAAAAGGTTATACAAGAGAATCAGTTTTAGAAAATGCAGGTCATTTAATTGATTTTAAACAAGGTCGTTATATTGGTCCAATGTTTTTATACTTCTTTTATGGGGTTTATGATGCTGTTTTCCAAACATATATCTTTTATGTTTTAGGTGCAATGTCAAATAATCCAAAGAAAAATGCTATTTATGGTGCTTTCTATAAATCAATTCAATCTGCTGGGGCTGCAATTGTTTGGAGATTAGATTATTATGAAATCCCTTACATGAATATGTTAGCAAGTTGTTGGGCTTTATGTGTTGGTAGTTTATTAATTGCTATTCCTTTAGTATTCTTTATGATTGAAAATCATACTGAAGCTGAAGATGATGATATAAACGGTGAATTAGTTAATAGAAATTTAGATATTTCAAAATCAATCAGTCATCCTGAACCAACTGAAAGTAAAGCTTAATTGTGTTATAAAGTGAATAAATAAATTAATATAGATTCGTAGTATTCAAAATCGTAGATTTCTTTCCTATTTCTTTTGATTGGCCCTTTGAGTTGTTTTCATTTCTCCGGCCATCTCGTTGCATGAACAAATCCATCATCGTATTTTTTTTTTAAAACGAATATCATCGTATTATTTTTTATAACGGATTTTATATCACTACACTACAACAACCTATACAGCCTATAGCATTTATAAAGCGTAGTGGGGCAAATTAATTCAATTTTTGAATTGTCACGTGATAATCACGTGATTATAACAACAAGCTCTTGAGGGAAAAAAGGCGTGTATTTCATAGAATCGTGCCCTGCTGGCCAAACGGTTAAGGCATCCGCCTCCTAAGCGGGAGACTCCGGGTTCGAGTCCCGGGTAGGGTTATTTTTTTGGTTAACCCATATAAGTACTAGTTTTCAACTAATAAACACTTCTCACAAATACTCTACAGTCGTAAATCATCTATTATGTATATACTGTAACTAAAACCCAAAATCAAATGCACTCATATCAGGTTCTTCAAATACCTGTTGCGGAGGTGGATCATTATTCATTTTAAAATCATTGAAATTTGATCCGATTTTTGACCCTTCTTCCTTCTTCTTCTCGTGATCATATTTCCAGTCTCTTAATAAGATAACTGATAGGTAATCACATCCCATTTTATCATAAATCGAACATACTTTTAGCTGGAAAGAAGTTTCTTCTTTTATATCAATCGCATCACTCCCTTGTTTGTAATCAAGAGACTTTGACTTTATAGAATTATATAATAATATTAATGCTGGATCATCATTCAAAAAGTTATTAGATGACAATTTCATATCAAGATTTTTTGGATAATCAAGATTTGAACCAGAGATCAAATCTATTGGATTCTTTATCAATGCTTGAATAGATAAAACCTTTTGATTTAATTCCCAAAAAATCCAACTAGTCATCCATTTATTACCATCTTCAATAACTTCTTGAATCAAGAATCTTTCGATATAGGCTTGGTTATTGATGTCTCTAGATCTGATATGATTATATACCTTCGAAACTATCAAACCTAATTGGAAATCACCAATCTTATTATTAAGTATATTAATACAATCAGGTAACTTATCACCTAAAAGGAAGAAATATGCAGCATCAAGATATCTATGTTTTCCTAATAAAGCAAATGCATTTTTCATGGCAGAAACCTTTGACTGTTGTGTAGTAAAATCTTTTGATAAGAAAGTCATAATTTTTTGCTTTTCTTTATGATTAACAGTTCTCCATAAACCTAAAAGAATTTGTTTTTTATTTAAAGTCAAATAAAGTAATGAGATCAAACCTGAAGGATCACGATCATTGTTAAATTGATTTTTAGCAATTGATTCAAGAAGTTCTGCTAATTTTGTATTATCTAACCAATAACCAAAACCTAAATTTTTAATAAGATCTAAAGAAAATTTTGAGTCATAAGTTTCATCAATAATTGAAAAGAGAATATCTTTATTTGTACTATGTAAAGCAAAATTAATATCTCTCATATTCAATTTTGTTTGTTTTGATGATAATTGAAAAAGTTTAAATCCAATTAAAAATCTAATCCCATTATCATCTAACATTGTTTTGTATTTATTGATGATTTTAGTTATACCAATAAGAGAAGTAAGAGTTATTTGTTGATGTCTAGTTAATAGAGGAAGTGATATTTTTGTTAATTGTTCAAGTAATAAATTGATGAGGGTTTCATTAAAAGAATTAAAGACATCTTGATCATTTGATGATTCAAAAATTGAAGATTTAGAATTAACTGTCTCTGGCTTCATAATCAAGTCAATCAAGTCGAAATCTAAATCCCATTTTATGATTTCATTATTACGTATTTTTTGAAATAATTTAACAACAATAGTTTTGGCTAAATTGAACTCATTCATATAAAGAAGTTGTATAAGAAATTGTGGATGATAATAAGGTAATGGACCATTTAAGATTCGTACTATATCACCAATTTCATAAACATCTTCATCAAAGTATCCTTTAACCAATTCTCTAGTGATATTATTTATCAAATGATTTGTTGAACTACCAAGTTCGAATTTCCTATCATCAATAAAGAATTGATTACCACATCCAATTACCAAATACCCATTATTAATCCATAAAGAATCACCGATTTCATGACTAGTATAATTCGAAATATCAAATTTCTTTATAGGCGTATAACAAGGTAAATTGTTAGTATAATCATATCTTAATTGAGTATAAAGAATAACAAATCTCAGGAACCCAATCGACAATAATACATTATTAGAGTTGTTTGAATTGATTAAACACCAATCTATATCTTTTACTTGAGAATAAGTTTTTGGATCGAAATCTTCTTCATATTCTAACACTTTGGATTTAAGATCCCAAATAAGAAGCTTATAACCAGATTCATCTATAATAGCTAGTTTATTGATTATTGAAGATCCGATTATTTTACTACAATTCTTTATATTTGTTTGTATAGAAAAAGTTTCTACCCATTCGATAGTTTCACCATATTTGATGGAGTAGTTTTTTAAAGATCCTTGATTATCAATGATAGAGATTAAACTCAGAGATTTATCGTTGATTAGATTTTCAATTCTATTGATTTGATAAGAGTTGGCTTGAGGTAGAGGATTTATATTCCATGGGATCAATTCAATACTAGATCCAATTTTAAGTTTCCATGATTTAATCTCATCAAGTTCAAATATACAAATGATTAAATACTCATTTTCTTCTATTTTGACAAGTTGTGATACTCTTGGAGGTTTAGATAAGGTTTTTTGATTAGAAACAACCTTACCACATTGATCTTCATTTTGATAATCACATTTCCATAATACGATATTTCCAAGCTTATCGAATGTTAGAACAAGATGAAATGAGCCTAGATCATTCAACACTAACGCATCATAGATATAGTTATTCTCATCGTTGTCAATCACAGTCAAATCAATTTGGAATTTTTTGGTGATAATTGTCCGTTCATTTAATGTAAGAGGTTCCCATAAATAATTATTCTTTGCAAATTTCAGTACTGATAATATGACTGAATGGTCATTAGACTTATACGATTTAAATAACTTCCTTATAGACTTATCATGACCTTGAAATTTGTTTATAAGTTTCATTCCAATAGATGCAGAATTTGGTTTGAGGAATTGTTCGAAATTAAGACTATTAAGTTTGATGGTATTCTTTTGACGATTTTGAAATAGAATACTTAGATTAGTTTCATCAGTATAGAACGATATCTTTGGTATAATCACAGGCTTTAAATTAATCAAAAAGTCTGGTGATTCAATATCTGATAAGTTTTTAGATACGACTTTCAGAAAACTGTTCCCATCTAATTCCATTGCTATGTTATCAATCCTCTCGAACTTGATAGAATTAGGTGGGATCATAGAGATATTAAGTATAGAATATAACGCTACTTGTCCCTTATTACTTATAACCATTAATAGGTCAATATTATCATACCTTTGATTCTTAAAGTACCTAGCCAAATCTGAATCTACATCATCTACTTTAGTGAACAAGGTCTTTTGTAAATAATAATTATCTATCAATAAAACACTAACAATGTCTTGATCTACAAAACAATCTTTAAGATCTAAATGGCCCCAACATTTGATTTGATTATGTCCACCAGATTCATAAGTTGACCAAACCCTTAAGATCTTTTCATAAGAAAACGTAAATAATGTATCAGAATCTTCATTACTAGTATCTATATAATTTCTTATATTCTTTATATTAGCCATTGATTCATCTATTATTCGATTAGGTCCATTGTAAATCCTATATCTCCATTTAAAATCAAGAACAAAATCATTCAAAGGATGTGAAAGGTATGTGAGTTCAAATAATGTATTATCATCACCATAATTAATTCTAGACCATACTTGTAAGAGTCTATCAAAAGGACCATGTTTCGCAACAATTTTATTAGAATTAAAAGTGATTTTAACATCTGTTACAGGTAATGCTTGATGCTGATGCCATCGTCTATGATGCTTAAGAGTCCCATACTCTTCATATATCTTAAACAATTCAATGCAATTATTTGTACCAATGACAATTTCATTCTCAATTGGGGCCCAATGAATACAATTTATAAATGAGTCAATAGAAAACTCTAAAGCCTGAGACCATTGTGGCTTACTCATAAATTCATTAACTGGTTTGAACAATATGATTTTAGATTGAATTGCTATACTAATGAATCCACTTATATAATTAAAATCTATTGATTGAGGGTCTGATTCGAGATAAATTGTTTGAAGATGATCTGTGGTTGATTGTTTAAATGTTAGGGAAGATATCACGAGATTATTTCCTGATCCATAAACAATTATATAATGATCTTTCCATCTTCCGTGCAGTACTGAGGTTTCATTTTTATTTACTTCACCTGGTATGAAGTTGATCGTCATAAAGGACGAGGAAATGAGAATGAGATGTGAACCAGAGCGAAGATGGTGACGAAGAAGGAGATGTGAACCAGAGCGAAGCGATGGTGAAGAAGGAGATAGTGTAAGGAGGGTGGATTCTAGAGTAGAGAGCCTAGAGCACAGAGCGTAGAGGTAGAGCCTAGAGCACAGAGCGTAAAGCGTAGAGCGTAGAGGCTAGAGGCTAGAGTCTAGAGTCTAAAGGCTAGAGGCAATGATCGAGGTGCTACGGCTGGTGACGGCTGGTGACGGCTGGTGACGGCTGGTGACGGCTGGTGACGGCTGGTGCTATTATTCTAACTATTTAAGTATTGAACACATGTAGTCAACTCAACACCATCAATTCCTGATTGAAATACTTGACTCTCATAAACCATGTTCCATCTACCAACGAATCTCTTATCTACTACATTATCAACTTGCTTAATATATTCAGCACTCTCTTTTGGTGTCAAGTTGACATACTGATGATAATCTGGAACCCCTGGTTTGATGACATTATCAGCTGCAAGAACAGATCCGATTCCTATAAGATTTAAAGTTTCCAAGATTCTTAAATCTGGTAAATATAAATCTTTTCTATGATCTAATAGAACAAAATCAATTGGTCTAGAATTATTACATACAAGTCCATCTCCTTCAAGAATATCTCTAAACTTAACTATTGAATCTGATGATGGTCCAATAATAATCTTAATTGTGTCCGATAAATCGGCCAAGTCAATTAAATCTTTTGCAATTTTGGCAAACTCTTCAGAGATTTCAAAACTGTAATATTTACCTCCGAGTTTCTTAACTTCTTTCCCGAAAAGAATGGCTGAATATCCAACATAACATCCAAGTTCAAGCATAATTTTTGGTGAGGTTTCTTGAATTTTTTTAACTACAATCCCACCTTTACCAGGTCCAATATTCATGAAAAGCTCTGGATATTTTTCAATCTCCTTAAGGATCAATTCAGGGTTACCTCTGAGTTGATCCAATTCTTCTTTAGGTAAGGAGAATATTCTATCATGAAGATCTTGTTCTTTTCCCATTATGTTTAATTATAAATTGTGTGACTTTTGCTACGCGAAAAGTTTATGTGGGGGAGGTTGAAAAGTGGGGAGAATTTTTAGGGGAAAGGATTGTTTATTTTAAGAAGGAACAAGTGGTAAAAACTGGATAATCCACGGCTCACCCCTCTTTTATTCTAGTTTTTCGTCGGATTTTACCTATTTGCAGCCAATTGCGAATAAGCATAACGGTAAATCGTTTCCGCGATGTGCATAACCCATTTCTACCCCACTTACGAGTCTTTGGTTGCAAAATGGAGAAGAATAAAAATAAGAGGTGAGGGTGAGGAGAAGTAGTTAAGGAATAAAGAAGGTGAATACCGGTATTAGATTTTGTGTCATGAACACATACCTTGGAACTGCTGACGTATAATCAATAGTTAAGAAATAAAGACTGCATATCTTTTAATCAATTGACCAGAATAGATCTTGTTAGCAAGTTGTTTAAAGTTGCAAAAAGTGTTTGATGTACCACCAAAGGTTAATGCTACCATTCTTGTAAGTGGTAAGAGTATTTAGAGGAAATAGAAGAAGCAAGAAAGAAATTTGAAATGTATTGTAACTGACTGAAGATGTGACTGGCTCTTTTATTTTCATATCAGCATATTTGGCCTTTCACAAATACTCTCACTATAAATCTGATTTGGTCTCGTGATTCTGAGTATCCCTAAGCTTCCCTACTGTTTGTGCACCTGCACATAAACGCTAACTATAAATCTTGATTCTAAATATTTTCGTGATTCTAAATATTCTCGTGATTCTGAATATTCTCGTGATTCTGAATATCCCTAAGCTTCCCTACTGTTTGTGCACCTGCACACAAACGCTCACTATAAATCTTGATTCTGAATATTCTCGTGATTCTGAATATTCTCGTGATTCTGAATATTCTCGTGATTCTGAATATTCTCTTGATTCTGAATATTCTCGTGATTCTGAATATCCCTAAGCTTCCCTACTGTTTGTGCACCTGCACACAAACTCTCACTATAAATCTTGATTCTGAATATTCTCGTGATTCTAAATATTCTCGTGATTCTAAATATTCTCGTGATTCTGAATATCCCTAAGCTTCCCTACTGTTTGTGCACCTGCACACAAACTCTCACTATAAATCTTGATTCTGAATATTCTCGTGATTCTGAATATCCCTAAGCTTCCCTACTGTTTGTGCACCTGCACACAAACTCTCACTATAAATCTTGATTCTGAATATTCTCGTGATTCTAAATATTCTCGTGATTCTAAATATTCTCGTGATTCTGAATATCCCTAAGCTTCCCTACTGTTTGTGCACCTGCACACAAACTCTCACTATAAATCTTGATTCTGAATATTCTCGTGATTCTGAATATCCCTAAGCTTCCCTACTGTTTGTGCACCTGCACACAAACTCTCACTATAAATCTTGATTCTGAATATTCTCGTGATTCTAAATATTCTCGTGATTCTAAATATTCTCGTGATTCTAAATATTCTCGTGATTCTAAATATTCTCGTGATTCTAAATATTCTCGTGATTCTAAATATTCTCGTGATTCTAAATATTCTCGTGATTCTAAATATTCTCGTGATTCTAAATATTCTCGTGATTCTAAATATTCTCGTGATTCTGAATATCCCTAAGCTTCCCTACTGTTTGTGCACCTGCACACAAACTCTCACTATAAATCTTGATTCTAAATATTCCCTACTGCTTGTGCACCTGCACATAAATGCTCACTATTCTACCATGAGAAGAGATTGCCCCATCGGCCAACTACACCAAATCGGCTCTACATCAAAAGATTCGAATATACTGTGATAATAGACATCTACAGTAACCCATATCACTTTCCAAACACCTCATTAGCCTCTTCATTACTCTTCATTAACTCCACTCTATCTTGAAAATGCTCTATCAACTCTGCTCAATTCCCAATTCTGTTCTTGGGCCTCCTAATTTGAAATTACTCTACTTTAGACTACAGGTCCATAACCCAAAACTGTCACAAACTCTTACTTCCCTTCTTCTCCAGGTTTTATGCTCGTCTTTCTCTTGTCTAGTTAATGGTTGCAAATTCGCAGTGTCTGTAAAGAGGAAAGAGAGGGAGAAGGAGAATAGTGAAATAACGGTTTACATCTGTAAACACACATTACACTATTTCAATCTACAAACCTAATTACTACCATAACTGTATCGCATATCGCCTCGACTCGTCTTCTCAACATTTTTACTTCACTATCTACCAACTATAAACTTTGATAATCTAGGTAATGTTTGAGTTTGATCTTGTTTCGTGTACATTGAAATATCTTCTTTTCTTTCTAGAGTTTTTTAACTTTCTCTTTTATTTTTTTTTTGTAATTTAATCAGAATTATGTTAGATATATAATTTCAGATAATTGGCGAAAATAGGAAAATTGACAAATTATATTGACCTATTATAAAACACAATAAAAGTAGAGCAAAAGATTGAAAGAGGCACAAGGAGCCAGAAAAACTCCACACTACCCCCATCATTGTTTTGCAGCCACATTCACGAAGAGGCTTATTGAGTAGCAAGGATTAATTAAGAATCGCAAGAGAAAGAGCCATGGGCCGAGCATTGATGGGTTCATTGATAAGGCATAGAAGATAAAATAGATAACATATAGTTCAACACAGCCTAAATTTGAGATTTAAGTAATAAGCCTTGATTCATGTTACAATTCTTGGATCGACATTGCCCAAGGGATGTACTCTGTAAATGAACGAAAACGAGAGACCCTATAGTAGTGAGATATAGTTATATTAAACGATAAGACAAATTAGAATTAAAGTTTCCCCCGCCTATGCATTCACTAGCCACAAGTCGGTACTTTTGGATCATTTATCCGAGCAACCAAAGGACCAGCCCACAGTTGAAGCACTATTGACATCACTAAGACAAATTTCTTGACATGCTAGAGAATTGAATTGAAACCTCACATAGCCAGAAATAGGGCTTAGATAAAGGGTATTAAAATGATTGCAAAAAGATCGTGTAAAAACCATACAGGATGCGATGACTTGAGATGATTAGATAAGCAAGTCAGGGAAAATAGAAGTAGTGATTAGGTCACCGGATTAAACATGTTGAGGTCATTAAAGAGGCAATATAACTAGTGTAATAACAGATTAGCATAGACATTGAATCATGTGTCAATAGATTTGACAGTGAGCCGTACATGCAAAGGTATAGTGAGACATCTTGGCATAACTCAGCCTTGAGCGGAATTAACTAAATCAATGGCGGATATAGGTTAATAAGATTTCTTAGATAGGTAAGAGATAATAAGATGATGAATAGGGCCGTATGTTAAACGGAAGCTTAATGCGAATACGAGCGGATTTATGCGAGAGAAATCAAATAGGCTTTGGTAGAAGATAGTATAGAATAAAGCAAAGTATATAGTTAATTGATAAGTTAGAATAGACATCAATAAATATCAAGTCAATAAATTTTAACCTTAACAGGTCAGGGAATTAATTAAATATTGGCGCAACCCAAGAAGATTAAAAGCCGTGGGGGCTGTGTTATTATCAGCGCGAGATATGAAATGGGAGTAAACGGATTAAAATATGGAGGTAGCTTGGCAGTATCGCGGTAGGGATGGTAGTAAACTCCGCCCCAAATTTGCCCCAAATATCGGTTTTAGTAAGCCCCGTTTATGCGAGTATATCAATCCAAGCATTTCAGATAAAGATCTTTTTTTTTAGTTAACATAATGTCAACTGATACTAAAGTATCAGACACTCAGGGATCTGAAGATCACAATCATTTATCAGTTAATTATACGAATGCTAATGAGAGTGTTAATAGTCAAACACCTTTAGCTGAGAATTATCTGATTTCACTTAAACAATTACAAGAACTTCATGATCCAAAATCACTTAGAAACTTTAGTTCGATTGGTGGGTTAAATGAACTTGCCAGTGTATTGAATAGTAATGTTCAGAAAGGTATAACGGAAGATGAAATGGATATGAAACATAGAATTAAAAAGTATGGAGAAAATCAACTACCAGTAAAAGTTCAAAAGACATTTTTTAAATTATGTTTTGAAGCCATGAAGGATAAGGTCTTGATCTTATTAACAGTAGCCGCTGTCATTTCACTTGCATTAGGATTATATGAAACTTTTGGTACCGATCAAGCATATGATGTAGATGGTAAGAAAATCCCAAAATTAGATTGGGTTGAAGGGGTTGCCATTATTGTAGCAGTTTTAATTGTTGTTATTGTTGGAGCAGCCAATGATTATCAAAAGGAAAGACAATTTGCAAAATTAAACGCTAAAAAAGAAGATAGAGAATTAATTGTAATAAGAAACGGTCAACAAAAAATGGTATCAATTTATGATTTAGTAGTTGGAGATATTATTAATTTACAAACTGGTGATGTTATTCCTGCTGACAGTGTTTTAGTATCAGGAGAAGTTGAATGTGATGAAAGTGCTTTAACTGGTGAAAGTAATACCATTCATAAAAGACCTGGTGATGAATCTCTTGAATATTTTAAACAGAATGCAAGTACTGGTCAAGATCTTGGTACTCCAGATCTTAAATTAAAAGATCCTTTCTTAATTTCTGGTGCTAAAGTTATGAGTGGGTTAGGTAATGCAATTGTTACAGCCGTTGGAGTTAATTCAATTCATGGTAGAACAATGATGAGTTTAAATGTTGAAAGTGAAGTTACTCCACTTCAAGCCAGATTAGATGATTTAGCAGAAGGAATTTCAAAGTATGGGTTCTTAGCAGCTTTAGTTCTTTTTGTAGTACTTTTCATTAGATTTTGTGTTGAAATTGCACCAAATGGTAATTATC
Organism: Yamadazyma kanchanaburiensis; assembly: GCA_030555785.1. Lineage (NCBI taxonomy): Eukaryota > Fungi > Ascomycota > Pichiomycetes > Serinales > Debaryomycetaceae > Yamadazyma > Yamadazyma kanchanaburiensis. The sequence goes on along the minus strand of JANIVJ010000027.1, from coordinate 94,207 downwards.
ATGAATTAGAAGGTCCAGAAAAAGGTAAAAGATTTTTAGATATTTTAATTACTGCAATTACAATTATTGTTGTTGCAGTTCCTGAAGGTTTACCATTAGCTGTTACTTTAGCTTTAGCATTTGCAACAACAAGAATGGCTCAAAATGGTAATTTAGTTAGAGTTTTAAAATCTTGTGAAACTATGGGTGGTGCAACTGCTATTTGTTCTGATAAAACTGGTACTTTAACCGAAAATAGAATGAGAATTGTTAAAGGTTTTTTCGGTAAAGATACTGAATTTAATGATATGGTTTCAAATAATCATGAACCAAAAAGTGAAGAAACCTTAGCAAAACTTCAACAAGATCATAAAACTTTTATTTCTACCAACATTGTTTTAAATTCTACTGCTTTTAAAAATGCTGATTATAATGAAGAATTAGCAAATCTTGTTAAATCAAGACCAAAGAGAAAAAACATTTTCCAAAAAATCTTTTCTGGACAATCAAAAGAAGATCAATTAAGAAGTACTGTTAAATATGAAAATGTTAGTGAACCATTTTTAGGTAATAAAACTGAATCAGCATTTTTAATTCTTGGAATGAATAAACTTGGACTTTTTGATAATGAAAATCTTGAAGATTTAAGAGAAAAACATCAACCAGAAATTGTTCAAGTTATTCCATTTGAAAGTTCAAGAAAATGGTCAGGTATTGTTATGAAAACTGAAAATGGTTATAGATTTTATTGTAAAGGTGCAGCAGAAATTGTTTTTAAGAATTGTAGATTTAGTTATTCAGAACAAGATGAACAAATTCCACTTGATAGAGAAGGTAGAGATGTTATTTTAAGTAAAATTGATGAATATGCTAATGAAGCATTAAGAGCGATTGCAATTGGACATCAAGATTTTAATGGATTAACTTCATGGCCACCAAAGAATTTAATTGATGAAGAAGATTCAGGGGTTGCAAGTCCATTTAAATTAGTTGATACTGTTAATCAAATTCATGATGATTCTAAAAGAACTTTAACTCTTGATGGACTTGTTGGTATTCAAGATCCTCTTAAACCAGGTGTTCCAGAAGCTGTTTTAAGATGTAAAGATGCTGGTGTTAGTGTTAGAATGGTTACGGGAGATAATTTAAGAACTGCTAAAGCTATCAGTCAAGGATGTTATATTCTTACTCCAGAAGATTTAGATAATGAATATGCATCAATGGAAGGACCTGAATTTAGAAAATTATCAGAAGATGAAAGGAAAAAAATTGTACCACATTTAAGAGTTTTAGCAAGATCATCACCAGAAGATAAAAGAATTTTAGTTGATACTTTAAGAAAAAGTGGTGAAGTTGTTGCAGTTACAGGTGATGGTACTAATGATGCCAGTGCATTAAAATTAGCAGATGTTGGATTTTCAATGGGTATCAGTGGTACAGAAGTTGCTAGAGAAGCATCTGATATTATTTTAATGACTGATGATTTTACTGATATTGTTCAAGCTATTAAATGGGGTAGAACTGTTGCAGTTTCTATTAAAAAGTTCATTCAATTTCAATTAACTGTTAATGTTACAGCTGTTGTTTTAACATTTGTTTCAGCCGTTGCATCTGCTGATAATCATTCAGTTTTAACAGCAGTTCAATTGTTATGGGTTAATTTAATTATGGATACTTTAGCAGCTTTAGCTTTAGCAACTGATAAACCTGATGATTCATTCCTTAAAAATAAACCTGCTGGTAGAACTGAACCATTAATTTCTGTTTCAATGTGGAAAATGATTTTAGGTCAAGCTTTAACTCAATTAATTGTTACTTTTACTTTACATTTTGGTGGTGAAAGATTATTCTTCCCTGGTCAAGAAATTACAACAAGACAAAAGAAACAATTGGAATCAACTGTTTTCAATACTTTTGTTTGGTTACAAGTTTGGAAATTAGTCGTTACAAGAAAATTAGATGAAGCTGCTGATATTAAAACAATTAGAGGTAGAATAACGAATTATAATTTAAATTTCTTTTCACATTTATTTAGAAATTGGTACTTTTTAGTTATTACTTTACTTATTTGTGGAGTTCAAGTTTTAATTATGTTTGTTGGAGGTGCAGCCTTTTCAATTGCTCGTTTAACAGGTGGTATGTGGGCTACTTCAATTTTATGTGGTTTTATTTCTATACCTGCAGGTCTTATTATTAGAATTATACCAAATCATTGGGTTGTTGCAGTTTTCCCAACCAGAGCTTTTAATACTTTTATTTATTATGTTGGATTTAATTTCTTAAGTAAAGAGGCAAAAGAAAAGAGAAAGGAGAAAGATTTAGAAAAGAATGATGAAAAGAATGAAAGTAGTTAGATTGTATTTAAGAAGTAATAGATAATGATAAGGAGATACCTCACGATATTACGGAATGACGAGTCGAAGACGAGTCATGACCATGGAAGGGTGTTGGATCAACAGCTAGACTCACAATGCTAGCTTGTGAATCTGGTAGGTGCTAAAAGTGCAGAGTTCAGACCGTAGAGCATAAAGCGTAGGAGGGGCAGAGGACAGAGGACAGAGGAAGGGAAGAATTTTTATAATAACTATTCCTAGCCATAACCCTCTTCTTACTTTTTCGCTACCTCGTCAATACACAGGACTGCAGATCGCAACGTCCGCATAGATACACACCATACGATCCAATGATTGAAGAAGATTTGAAGAGGTTGCCAATTGGAAGTCTCCTGAGTAAATCTTCAAAGCAAGATTTGGAAAACTTCAGGGTAAAATACCTCAAAGCCATTCAAGCAAGAGTCGAATCAAACAGAGTGAGTCTCCCATATATAGCATTTTTGTATTTTTCATGGTACTTGGATAAAGATCTAGAACTATTGTGGAAAAGGTCAATTGGTCACGATTTTGAAACAAGGTACCAATACTTCAAATCACTCTACTTCCCTGATTTACAGGAGTCAAAAAATTGGTTTGCAAATCTCTCACAAGGCAATATGCAATTCCTTGAATACCTTGAAAAGACCAACAAATGTTATGAGATACTTTCTATGAAAAATAAGGAAACAATTCCAATTTTAGAATTGTTTATTCAATTACTTAGTGGATTAAACCCTCATGCCACTGGTCATAGTTATTATAGCGATATTATTTTGGAAATTTACAATGAAACCATGAATGAACTTGAAAATTATCCACTGATAGAAGTTAAAGATAATCATCTCTACGGGGCAAGATATGGACTTGGACCTCATTTTCATAAAATGCTTAGCACCCTTAAAACATATAAAAATATCTTTGACTCGGACAATAATCTAAGGGCAATTGAAGTCGGGAAAACTAAGAGGCCTCGACCAAATGATAATCAAAATGATAAGAAAAATTCACCAAAAGTGGTTTATGTGAATAAAAAAAGAAACACAAGTGAAAATCCTGGATATATCGAACTTCCAAAGCCTTTTAGACGTCCTAATACAGAAGATGAATTCATAAATGGTTACTATATGGATGAAAAGTATGAGTTTGTTGGTAAGGAAGCCACTGGCAAAGATGAATCTCCAAAAGAATTCCAAATAGACGTAATTTTAGATGAATACGACGATGAAATATCAGAAGTCCCCGCTATGTTAATTACAAAACAAGGTGCAAGTTTCATTTCAGAAACTGATGTAGCGAAATTAGATAATTCACACGAAAGAAGATATCATTATACCCCCCTAGATGCTTCAGAATTAGGAATTGTATTTCCCCTTCATGAAACCATTTTAGTAAGAATGAAAATTAATGATGAGCTGTTTGCAGTTGAATGTTGGATTACAACAGGTGACGACCCGATGATAATAGGTTATAACGTATATTCTAAGTTGTTGGAACCAGAAGATTTACAACGTTGGAGATAGGATCATGTTTTAGAATGTATATTGAAGTTGTATTATTCTCGTGGAGTGGGGTCTTTGGCAATGTTTTTGTATGTTGCAGGCCAAAGATTTGGTACTGTATCAATAGAGAGAGAATTTTACAGCTAAAGGGTTGGTAGTAGAAGAGTTTGCTTGTGTAGCTGTATTTTTAAGACGTATATAATATAACAATAAGATATGGACTCCTGGATTTTGCCAGAGAAGACCCAATAAGGTTTTGTAGAGAAAGGAAACTCACTCAAATCAACTACTATGAATCAAGTCTCTATACACCGAGGTACATATACAGATGGTTCATTCTCTCTCCTTTCAAGACCTCTCCTCTCCACTCACCTCAGATTGTCTCAATCCTCGATCTGTCTCACTCACTATGTCTATAGACATAACTCAATCGTTCTTTAAAAGTATCGACCAGATCAAAGGTAACCAGATCGTCCAGTCTCCTTTGTTCGATTTACTCGAAGGAACCAGAGCAATCGAAGCTTTTAACCCCAGACTAGACACTGGTCTTATTCTCAATAAATTAAGTCAAGATGAACTCAAATTTGATTGTTTTAAAGAAATTACTCCACAAGAACTCTTGGGAATTATGAATAAGTTGACAATTCTGTTGATGAGTTGGCTCAATAACTCATCCCTTCCTTTGACAGTCTTGAGTTGTAGATACGTCCAAGAAATCGTCCATAAATACACAATTTCTGTAGATAGAGGTATTGAAAAATTTAATTTGGGGAGTGCGTTTACCAATAATATATTAAAGGTATTTATTATAGGTATTAGTAAATTTGTTGGAGTAATGATATCTATAGGTAATATGGTATTGTATGAGGAAGAAGATATTACTACCAGAAACATGGAATTGGATTTTTTGAATGAGATTATTATAGATGATGTAATTGATCAGATCGATGATATAATTAGAGAAATTGGATCTAAAGATGTTGAAAAAAAAGACATGATAATTGACCAATTAAGATTGGTCAGATGTTTAAATAATTTATCAGGATTACTTGGATTGAGTGTTAATATTTTCACCCCAATTGACTCTACTTTAAAACCATTTAATTTGACTACAAAAGAAGGTATTGAGTGTGTTAAAAAAATCGTTTCAAACAAAGAACAATATGAAAGTTTTGAACCTCCCAAGGGATGCTTTTCACGTTACGTCCAAGCATCGTTAAGTAATAGACATATACCTGGTGATATATATTCTATAGGATTTGATTCTTCTTATAATCAAATATCCAAAGTATTTGAACAAGTAAGTAATATTTATAATAAGGTTAATAGAATTTGTGATATATATGACTTAGAAAAGTATTTAAGATACCAAATTCAACTTAATGGTAATAATTATCATGTGATTACTAGAGGATTATTTCAATTATTCCTTGTAAAAGATGATCAAACAATCTTTGGATCTAGATTCACTATTGGAGATCTTGTACTTGAATGGATGAATAATGTCACCACATTCAATAGTAATGTATTAAATCCCAAAGCATGGAATTTAAATAATGAAGATACTCAAATTGTTTCTGATCATTTAGATAAATTACTTCAAGATATTCAAGCCAGTTTCTATCAAAACTTAACTATCCCTGGTAATAATAGATGTAGACAAAGACAAATTCTTAATAAGAACGTATTGGTTTGGGATTCTTTACAAGTTCAATCTGAAACTCTTGAAATGGAATTAGATCAAAAATTTCAAATCCATGATACTATAGATAATACTTTAGCATTACCAATAACTCTGTTTATATATTTTGTAAAATTAGAATTAATGATTGAATTCCTTTTGATTGGAATCGAATTGGATTTATATAGAGATTTCGAGATTTATTCTATTTATTTCTATATAAACTGTTTATTAAAGTATCAAATCGAACATGCTACTGTTAGAATCATTAATTTTAATAAATCAAAGATCAATAAACTAAATGCTAAAAGAAAAAAGCTGAAAAACAAATTAGAAATTGATCAAAAACGTGATACACTTAATAAGATAAACGAAGCATTCTCTAGAAAAGTTGAGTATATTAAAATCTTTCAAAATCTTATAAACTCAATAGTATTACTACTCAACTATTATAAGAAGACAGGGTTATATAGTCCAGAGAGTCTTACAGAAAATTTCATATCGAAAAATGAAAAATTATATAGATTAAGATTTAAACCTTTTGAGTCAATTGGTGTACCACCACAAGTAACATATTCACAAGTAAAGTCATCATATTTAGATGTTGGATTAAATGAAGTTACAAGTTCATTGAATGATATTAAACAAGAATTGAGTGAATATTTAAAAGGAGTTGAAGATGATGGAGAAAGAGATTGGGTTAATTCTTTGATAAAGAGTTGTTTTATGTATATTGTAGATATTAAAAAGGAACCAAAGAGGTTCGAGTTATCCGAGGGATATAATGTTTATTTCCCAAAGTTTATAGGATGAATAGATGATTATAGAGGATTGGTGAAAAGGGGAGAGACCTCTAGGAGAGAAGCCTCTAGGAGAGAAGCCTCTAGGAGAGAAGCCTCTAGGAGAGAAGCCTCTAGGAGAGAAGCCTCTAGGAGTCTAGGAGACAAGTCTCTAAGTGTCAAGTCTCTAGCAGTCAAGTCTCTAGCAGTCAAGTCTCTAGCAGTCAAGTCTCTAGCAGTCAAGTCTCTAGCAGTCAACCATTCAGCCCTTTCAGTCACACCAGACCTGTGCATCGTGGGTGTAGGTGACATATTGTTCATGGATGTCACTCCGTATTACACAGACGAACTACTGTGTCACATCACTGGGTCCAGTGATCCCAGTCTTCCTTCCATTACACCTTATCAACCAACTCCTTTGTCTCTGAACTAGTCTTCTTTATAACCTCTTGATTCTCCTTAATAGTCTTAAGATCATTATATATATTGGCCGTAGACTCATTGATCAACTGTAACATGGCTCTAGTCTTTTGTAAAGCTTCTATTTGCTTATCGTCTTCCATACTGAATCGCGTTTTAGAGATGAGGGTTTACCATTACTTTTATTCTACACTAAACTACACTACATACACTATAAGTCAGCCTCTTTAAACAACTTAAAAGTGTTGATTGTATCATCCTTCATGGTCTTTGCTAAATTAACCAAATCCTTATCTTCATGGTTGAATATAATACAATTAGCAAACATTAACATAACGTCTCTTTCAAGATGTTCTAACAGTTCATATGATTCATTCTCTACTTTACCACGTAATATCTTCATTATACTCTTCAAGTCCTTTGGCTCATAGATCACGTCATAGTAATCTGGAACGTCTTTTTTATTAACTGGTTGAAGGAATAGAGAAGAGAATCTATGGGATTGGAGTGTATTGATGAGGTTAATCCCCATAGATTGGAACTTTTTATTAGCTCCTGTAATAGCAGGAGAGAGAGATCTTTTCCTACTACTTCTTCTTGGTGTTTTTTCAGGTTCATCTTTGATGTCTTTAGATTCTTCTTTCTCTTCTTTCTCTTCATCTTTCTCATCTTTCTCTTCGTCCTTTTCGTCCTTTTCCTTTTCTCTCTTTTTAGATTTGCTTCTGGTTGTCTTTGGTGCTTTACTTGGACTTGGTGTATTTTCTTTAGACTCATCATCACTTTCCTTCGCTTTTCTTGAAAGTCTTCTAGAAGATCTTAATTTTGGTGTGGACTTTTCAGATTCAGATTCTGAAGATGATGATTCTGGTTCGGGTGTTTTAGTCTTTTCTTTGAGTTTCTTTTTAGGTGATTCTTCTGTGACTTTTTCTGTTACTTGTTCTTTCGTATCAGTTTCCTCTTCCTTATCGTCATCATTTTCTGCTTTATCTGCTTCTTCTTCTACTTCATCTTCTTCTTCATCTTCTTCTTCATCCTCGTCCTCTTCCTTGTCCTCATCTTTTTCCTTCTTCTCGACCTTCTCCTCTTCCACAGGATCTACATCCATCTTCTCCTCTTCGTCCTTTACCTCTCCCTTTTCTTCCTCTTCATTCTTTGCCTCTCCTTTTTCCTCCTCCTCTTCACTACTTTCTTCACTACTTTCTTCGCTACTCTCATCTTCCTTCTTATCAACTTCCATATCGTCACTTTCCTCTGCTTTTTCACTCTCCTCTACCTTTCCACTTTCCACCTTTTCACCTTCCTCGTCTTCATCTCCATCCTCCACCTTATCTTTATCTTCCCTAGACAAGTCTTCTCCAACCTCATTATGTGTATTTATAAAAGTACTCAAATCATTAACATTCTTTAGTAAGAATTGACTATAATTCCTTGTAGCTTCTAATACAATATTCTTCATGATCTCAGGATACTCTTCAGTATCAGCAAAGATCCTTATTAGACTCCCCTGTACTTTCATGAACTTTTTGAAGTCACTGGTATCTATAAATTCTAATAATGCTTGTTTTGAATTCATTGATTGTTCAGGTATTGGTCTACCAAATGCGTCTCTATAACTTGACGTTACAGCCCTGAATTGTGATATGAAACTTGTGATTTCTATACGAATGTTGAGGGAGTTGTATTTACTAAGGATACTGTTGACTGTAGATGCCACAAGTATTTGCAGTAGTCCCATTTTCATACATTCTGTTTCGTTCATAGTGGTGAGTGAGATTGAGACTATGACGAGGATGAGACGACGAGGAGGATAGGTGGGACGAGGATGGGACGAGGAGAGAGGGAGGGAGGGGAGGGGAAGGGTGATAACAGAAGTAAAGGACAAATATATAGATATTAAGGAAGAGGTGTTTTGGTAAGGGTGTCTAAAGGTCTCAATGGAGAACAACCTTAGAATATGAGAAAGATACACACTCAGAGAGAGAAAGAGAAGCAAAGCACAGACTCAACCATAGACTCAACCAGACTCAGACTCAACCAAAGACTCAGACTCAGACAACAGATAACATGCCACAGAAAAGTAAGGCAATGAATGCCGGACTCAGACCAGTTCCGACACTCTCTCCTCCTCTCTCTCTCTCTCTCTCTCATCCTACATTTCTTACTTTCTCTCTCCTTTATTCTATCATATATACAGGGACTACTTATTTTGCATATTTTGCATCAATAAAGCGTTTTGTTCTTGGAATCTTTGACCAACTCTTTCACTGTGTTTTAAAAATTTCTCAGAACATTTCATGATACAAGTTGATTCTTTTGAGGTTAATGAACCAGAAGTGAAATCATTAACACAATCATCAAAACATCTTGAGACTAAGTTGGAGTATAATCTCATGAAATCCTTCATTTGTTTTTGTTCAACAACTTGTTGAAATTCTTGTTGTTCTTTAACATTTAATTGATCCATCTTGGTTGCTGAAAATTTTCACTGCGAGATTTGTGAGACTACAAGGACAGTATCTGGGGGTGTCATATCTAACAATCACAGGAGTCTGGGACTCGAGAAAATGTAACTATATCTCTTAAATTATCCATTCCTGATAAGTAAGAGATCAATCTTTCGAATCCCATTCCAAATCCTCCATGTGGTACCGTACCATTTTGTCTAGTACTTAAATACCATTCCATCTCTTTAATATTCATTCCTCTTATCTTCATCTCTTTAATAAGATTGTCGTAATTATGTTCTCTTAATGATCCTCCTATCAACTCTCCAATAACCGGGAAGATCAAATCAAAACATCCAACTGTTGGATACTCAGCGTCAAATTCCTTACTATTTGGCATATAAAATGGTTTTTGATCTTTAGGATAATCTGTGATAAAAACTGGTGATTTACAATATTCTCCTGCTATCCATTTTTCATCTTCTGTTGAGATCGAATCCCCCCATACTACTTTACCCCCTTTTCTGTTATCATTAATTATCTTTATAGCTTCAGTATATTTGATACTTGGCCATTTCTCCTTCATGATCATCTCCCACCTATTCTTTATATTCTCTTGCTCATCCTTAGAATACCTACTACCAAGTACATCTTCACTCTGTTCAATAACTTTGGCGGTAACTGATTTTATCATTTCTTCAGTAAAATCAGTCAATTGACTTATTTTGGTAATATATGAGATCTCTGCTTCTAACATCCAGAACTCACTTAAATGTCTATTTGTATTAGAATCCTCGGCCCTGAAACATGGTGTTAAAGTCCATACTCGATTAAGTGATGGTGCAAGTACTTCAAGATGTAATTGGGTTGATACCGTTAAATAAACTGGTTTACCAAAGAAATCAACTGGTTTACCTTCGTTTGTCTTTGGGTGTAAGGGTGTAACAACAAACTGTTCACCTGCCCCTTCACAATCTGCACTGGTTAACATTGGAGGTGTTACTTTAGTAAAACTTTGGTTAGAGAAGAACTCTAAAAATTGTAATTCTAAAAATGATCGAAGTCTTAATATTGACGAGAGTGTTGAGGTACGATGACGTACAATTGGATGATGTCTTAAATGAGCCAAAGTAGTTTCTTTCTTTTGCATTGGATACGTATCTGGTACATTACCAATAATATCAATTTTATGAGATTCAGAATCTGGATCTATTGATATTTCGATTGGCTGTTTACCTTTTGATTGTGCTAATTTACCTGTAACACTAAGACTCTGGCCTACTTTTAAAGGAGTTAAAAGGTCTGGCGGTAAAACTATTGGAAGGTTTTGAAATGTTGAACCATCTGATAAATCTACAAATCCGATCTTTTTGAATTTTCTAATGGATTTTATATGGCCCAGGATCGTTATTTCTTTACCAAACTCGGGTGTATGATCAATTATTTGTTTGACAGTAGAAGGAAGACAAGACATCCATCGTCTTTGGCATAGTCTATTACCTCTAAGTATCATCATCGCGATGATTTTTCAATGCACTCACACCATTCACATAGTGGACAATACGTTAGCCATGCTGTGGATAAGTTAGACGACGTCGTTTCCAAAGCAGAGGCAATGGGGTTCAAACAATTCTGTTTGACCGAACATATGCCTCGTTTAAATAACGAATATCTCTATCCTGAAGAAACGGAGAAACAACTAGATACTACAAATTTAAAAGATATCTTTAAAGAATATCATCAACACGCCAGATCCCTTCAAAAGGTATACGACTCCAAGCCGAACGGATTGAAGATCCTTGTGGGGTTTGAGGTAGAAGGTGTTGATCTTGAGCATATTGAATATGCCACCAAACTAAAGTCCGAGTTTGATATGGTGGTTGGATCAGTTCATCATGTTTTTGGTATACCAATTGATTTTGACCATAACACATGGAATGAAGCAAAGAAGAAGACATCCACAAACACAAGTAGAGAACTTTTCTTAGAGTATTTCAAATTACAAGAGAAAGTCTTTCTGACAATTAAACCTGATGTGATTGGACATTTCGACTTGATACGACTTTTCCATAATGGGCCACATGTCGACTTAGAGACTGAATGGCCTGATGTGTGGGATCAAATTGTTAAGAACATTAGAATTTGTGTTGAATATGGTGGACTCTTTGAACTTAACTCTGCTGCGATTCGTAAAGGCTGGGATAATCCATACCCTATGCCAGATATATGTAGAGAGATAATAAGACAAGGGGGTAGATTTTGTTTATCTGATGATTCGCATGGATTGAAACAGATTGGATTGAATTATCATAAGGTGATGGAATATGTGGATAGGTTAGGATTAGACAAGGTTTATTATCTAGACAGAAAAGATGGGAAGACTGTGGTCGTAGGAGAGAGTGTAGAGGATATGAAGAGAAGTGATTTTTGGGAGCAGTATAGCCATTGATTGGTGATTAATAATAGTATACGAATTGTGTAGTATATCACAATATATAGAAACTAACCTAAATACACGGGATTTTTATTTTATTCTCAAAATGTATAAACACTAAGTGGATGCAAAATACTAACTGGATGCAAAATATTAACTGGATGCAAAATATTAACTGGATGCGAAATACTAACTGGATGCAAAATATTAACTGGATGCAAAATATTAACTGGATGCGAAATACTAACTGGATGCAAAATATTAACTGGATGCAAAATACTAACTGGATGCAGAATTCTAACTGGATGCAGAATTCTAACTGGATGCAAAATATTAACTGGATGCAAAATATTAACTGGATGCAAAATACTAACTGGATGCAAAATATTAACTGGATGCAAAATATCAACTGGATGCAAAATATTAACTGGATGCAAAATATTAACTGGATGCAAAATATTAACTCGATGCAAAATATTAACTCGATGCAAAATACTAACTAAAATACTTAGTGGATGCAAAATACTTACATAATTCTCATAATGTACAAATACTAACTCTGATTGTAAATACTTGCAAAAGACGTTTACTCTCAAAGTATACAAAATTCTAAACCTAAATCAACCCATATATCCTCCCAAACACCCCCTTGACCTCTTCATTACTCTTCATTAACTCTTAATTGGTTTGTACACTACGCAAAGCGTAGTTCTACAATCAAGAATTCGACTAAAGATCGAGAATATATACCTACAGTAACTCCTATAACCTTCAAATCATCCTAACATCCTCTTAATACCACCATGTGATGGCTTATTTTCTTCTGACCCGTCCTGTTTGCTTATATTCTGTCCCATTCTGACCCGTTCTGCCTCGTTCTGCCTCGTTCTGCCCGTTTTGCTAAATGTACGTCCTACTTCCGAAATACTCTACATATGGAAAATAAATACACCACCACCAACTCTTACTTACCTTCTTCTCTCACCAACGTTTTTATTCATCCTTATTTCTCCCAATTTTTCTACTTATCCTCATCTCTCTCTCCTCTATACTTCTCTCTCTCCCCTACATGCCCCCTCCCAAAATATCTCCACCAAAAAGAGAGGTAATGACTTGAAAACAAGTGGAATATTATTAATAATGACAGATCTACTCAAAAGCACCTTCTCCGGCTCAAATTTCCAATTATTTTCAAAAAGGTGATTTTTAAGAATTTTTAATTTCAAACAGAATGAGAAATATAGAGATACAAGATCTAGAGTTTGTGAACGTTGCTAACCACAATACAGTACAATAGATGGATAATAATGATCCTATATCTCACCTGTACAAGATGGACCATTTATTGTCTTGGTAAAATTGTTCATTCGGTCCACAGAACGCAAATAGTGATAATTTTGTTAGAGAATCAACCACTTCCAGAACAACTTCTCAAACACAGAAATCACCAGGGAAAGAAAAAACAAGAAATCAAGCATACATACCCAAACAGTAATACACTCTAATTTCTTATATTTCTTTCTCAGTCGTTTTAGAGAACTTTTGACTCTTTGAAACTTGATCCTAACGGACCACATCAGAACAATAATCATGAATTTCTACACAACCACTAGTTATTTACCATTAATCTCTTCAGAGTACATAGGTTATATATAATTGTATATAATAGTATACTTATCATATGCATCAGACTTAAGAATAAGTTTCTATCATATTGTCAATATGTTCGAATCCATACATTTTTATAGAATTTTGTTTTTCTCAACCATACGAAGAGATTCTCCCATGGGTCAACTACACCAAGGCTGCTCTATATTGAGCATAGGGTGAAAATAAATCATATACATTGACCTTTGTAGCCTCCCAAAACCTCACTAGCCTCTTCATTACTCTTCATTAACTCCACTCTATATTAAATGGTACGCGCACTACCAGATAACCTCTAACGACAAATTAATTATACCAACAAAAGCCATTGCAACTCTTCCCACTGTAAAATCAAGAGGATTAGAAGATTCAACTTCTTTATCAGTAGGTTAATTTTCTGAATCTTTTGACTCAACTGATTTACCTTCTCTTTTATACGAATTTTATATCACTACAAATCAACTCAAATCAATTTTTAGCACGTTTTTTATTTTCTTTTAGTACTGTATGTCACCACCATATACCTAAATACAATCCATAGCATCTATACGTGAACAGAAAAAAATGCTATGCACAAAACCTGTTTGGTAGAACTCTTGGTCGCCGGTATCTTTTTAGGACTAATTTTATATCACTACACTACATATCTATATAGGGTAGAAGCTGAAGATTTTTTTTATTACAATATTTATATCACTACACCACTACATAATCTATATAGTCCATAGTATCTATAAAGCGAGGGTCAAGGAAAATTTATATATAAAAAGCTTTTGTAGAAATTTGTTCATCAAAATTAGACTTGTAGACATAATAAAATTTTATATGTATCTGGTTCTGAAATTTCACTATAGCAATGTTCACCCCATCTGCTTTAGGAAATGAAAAAAACTGTCTATTTGTTTTTGAAAATACCCATGTACAACATTGAATCTATCTTCTTTGTACTATTCCGAGTAACATTTGTTAGGCGTATAAGGTTGTTTGTTCAACTGTTTGTTCAATAAATTTAGAATTAGCAAAAATATACCTGAGCTCATATAACCATCTCAGTTAGAGTAGTACTTACAATTTCTTTTATTGTTTAGAATCCTATATAACTGAGCTAACAGACCACATACAGTAAGGTTACTCAGACGTATTCTTGAGATCAGATTTTTCAGACTTTGCAACTAAAGGTGACTTTGATCAAATTTAGTGCTATTCCTCTTACCCTAACCCAGAATCTGACTACTTTTTCAGTGGTATACGTAAGATACTACACACCAACCGTCTCTAATTATTGATCATGTATTTCTATATACTCTAATAAGATCTACCAAACATACAATAAGTAACAGCTTTCTTATCACATCTAACACATTTTTGACCCTCCTTTAATACAGGTTGTTCCTTTGGAATACATAAAGATTTAGCACCCATTGATGGAGCCTTTTCATCTTGTTCTTCATCTTCTCCATTATCTTTTTTAGCAGAAGAATCTTTAATATCATCTTCACAATCACCATCTCCACACCATGGAGCTAAAATAACATTTTTAGCATTTAATGTTGGAACAAAATCTTTCCATTCATTAACTAAAACTCTATGGTCATCGAAATCTTTACGAGCTTTTTCTAATAAATCATTATGTAATTGATCTAATAATTTTGGAATTTGTTCTTCTAAATCACTAAGTTTAATAACAGATTTACTTCCATTATCACGTCTAACAACAGTAACTTGTTCATCTTTAAGATCTTTTGGACCAAATTCAATTCTTAATGGAACACCTTTTAATTCCCAATCAGAGAATTTCCAACCTGGATTATAATTTTCTCTATAATCACCAATTGCTCTAATACCAGAATCTAATAATTTTTGTTCAATATCTTGAGCACCTTTATTAATTGATTTTCTTGTTTCATCATCAGTTTTAGCAGTTAAACCAACTGGAATAACAACAACTTGATTCATAGCAATTCTTGGTGGTAAGACTAAACCTTTATTATCAGAATGAGTCATGATCATAACACCAATAACTCTTGTTGATAAACCCCAAGAATTTTGATAAGCGAAAACTTTTGGTTTATCAGAACCTTCAGGATTTTCAACAGAGATATCAAACATTTTTGAGAAATTTTGTCCTAAATGATGACTTGTTGCTCCTTGAATACCTCTACCAGTTGCTGCAACATATCCTTCAACAGTTGTTGTATAATCACCACCAGCAAATTTTTCATTTTCTGTTTTAACACCTTTAACAACTGGAACTGCTAATAATTCTTCATAAACTCCAGCATATAAATCTAAAATATAATCAACTTCATCAGTTGCACCTTGTTTAGTTAAATGAGCAGTATGACCTTCTTGCCATAAAAATTCTCTTGTTCTTAAAAATGGTTGAGGATGTTTAAATTCCCATCTAACAACTGAATTCCATTGATTTAATTTTAATGGTAAATCTCTATGACTTCTAATCCATTTAGAATAATATGGATACATAACAGTTTCAGAAGTTGGTCTAATAGCAATATGTTCATCTAATTCTGAATTACCTGCTTTTGTAACCCATGCAACTTCTGGTGCAAATCCTTCAATATGATCTTTTTCTTTTTCTAAAACTCTTGAAGAAACAAACATTGGGAAATATGAATTTTTAACACCAATTTTTTTTATTCTTTCATTAAACCAATCTTGAATTGTTTCCCAAACATGATAAGAATTTGGTCTTAAAATATAACAACCTGAAACATCATAATAATCTAACATTTCACCTTTAGTTACAACTTGTGAATACCAAGTAGAGAAATCTTTAGTCTTATCAACGGTAATACCAATTAATTTAGCATCATCAATTTTAGCAGCTTCTTTTTCTGCTTTAAGTGCAGCTTTTTTAGATGAATCTTTTGGTGCTGGAGCTGAGGTTGGTTCAACTGGAGCAGCAAAATCAACAACAATAACTTCACCAAGAGATTCTAAAAATTTAACAATAGTTGAAGCTGGTAATGAAGCTTTTGAAGATTCAGTTGATAATTCTAAAACATCATCTTTAGAATCAATAATTGCTTTATCAACAAGGATTTTTGATTTTTCAGCAGATTCCTTAGTTAAGTTAGCAATGGAGAATTCTTTAGCACCAATAGAATAAAATTCTTGAACTAAATCATCTTTTGCTAATCTTGGTTCTTTAACACCAGCAGATTTTGCAATAAGATTTGAAGGAGTTTGAGTTGATTGTAAAGCTAAAACGATAACTGGAATTGGGGTAGCAGTTTTAGCAGTCTTTGGTTTGAAGACCAAAGTTTTAGTTGGAACAGCAGATTCACTTGAAACTGTTGCAAGAGACAAAGCAGCTAAGGATTGTTCTAAAGCCATGGATGAGTGAAAAATTATGCGAAAACGATTTGAGGATAGACATGAAAAGTGAGAGAAAGAGGGGGTAGATGTAGGGTGAAAGAAAGAAAGAAACATAAAACAAGATATATAAACAGATAATATCAACTCAAGATATATATTACCCTAACTTAATCCCACTAATATTGACCATTTGAAACCCTGTGTAAATCTCATCCCAGCGATCGCGACGAAATTTTTTATTACTCATAATCTCACGACTCAATACGACTCAAATAAACCCAATGTCAGTTTATGTCAACGAAAAAACCGGTAAGGATACCGTAGAAAGTGGTAGTGAAACCCAACCATTCCAAACACCAGCCTATGCCCTTTTCACTCAACCAGAAGCTAAAGTGTTTGTTTATAAACAAAAAGAAGAAAGTGAAGAATTCTCATATGTTGAAATTTCAGCATCAGCTTTAAAAAAAGCTAAAAAAGGAGCTGAAGGTTTAAAGAAGAAACTTGAAAAACAAGCCAAGTTAGAAGAACAACAAAAGGCTAAAGCCGAAGAAAATGCTAAAAAATTAGCAGAAACTGAATTAATTGATATTAAAGAAGATCCAAGTCTTCCAAAAGCTAAACAAATTAAATTAAAGAAAGTTGGAGAAAACATCGATACAAGAGTTACAGTACAAGGATGGGTTCATCGTTCAAGAATTCAAAAAGGTTTAGCTTTCCTTACCGTAAGAGATGGTACTGGATTTATTCAATGTGTTTTAACAGGAGATTTAGCTAAAGCCAAATCTACTAAAGAATTAACATTAGAATCCACTATTTTAATCAAGGGAGTTATTAAGAAATTACCAGAAGGTAAAAGTGCCCCAGGAGGTGTTGAATTACAAGCTGATTATTATGAAGTTATTGGATTAGCACCAAGTGGAGATGATGCATTTACTAATAAAATTGCTGAAGGAGCAGATCCTTCATTATTATTAGATCAACGTCATTTAGCTTTAAGAGGAGAAACTCTTTCAGCAGTTATGAAAGTTAGAGCCGTATTATTAGCATCATTAAGAAGATTTTTTGAAGAAGAAGATTTAACAGAAGTTACTCCACCATGTATGGTTCAAAATCAAGTTGAAGGAGGATCAACATTATTTAAAATGGATTATTATGGAGAAGAAGCTTATTTAACTCAATCATCTCAATTATATTTAGAAACTTGTTTAGCTTCATTAGGTGATGTATTTTGTGTTCAAGAATCTTTTAGAGCAGAAAAATCTCATACAAGAAGACATTTAAGTGAATATACTCATGTTGAATCTGAATTATCATTTATTACATTTGATGATTTATTAAGTCATTTAGAAAGATTATTAACTAAAACAATTCAATATGTTTTAGAAGATCCAATTGCTGGACCTTTAGTTAAACAATTAAACCCAAATTTCGAAGCACCAACTATGCCATTCTTAAGAATGGAATATATCCATGCATTAGATTGGTTAAACGAACATAACATTCCAAATGAAGATGGTGAAAAATTCAAATTTGGTGATGATATTGCTGAAGCTGCTGAAAGAAAAATGACTGATACAATTGGTAAACCAATTTTATTAATTAGATTCCCAGCAGAAATCAAATCATTTTATATGCAAAGATGTAAAGATGATCCAAGAGTTACTGAATCTGTTGATGTTTTAATGCCAAATGTTGGTGAAATTACTGGTGGTTCAATGAGAATTTATGATTATAAAGAATTAATGGATGCTTTAGATAGAGAAAATCTTGATAAAGAATCTTATTATTGGTTTACTGATTTAAGAAAGTATGGTACTTGTCCACATGGTGGTTATGGTTTAGGTACTGAGAGAATCTTAGCTTGGTTATGTGATAGATTTACTGTAAGAGATTGTTCATTGTACCCAAGATTCACTGGTAGATGTAAGCCATAGGTAGTATTTATAGATAATAAAGAAGTAGAGAGAGAAGGACATAGAGAAGTAGAGAGAGAAGGACATAGAGAAGTAGAGAGAGAAGTAGAGAGAGATTAGGGGCCGTGACTCATTTTGTGTAATATGACTCACCCAATCCGGTAATATTTAATAAGCGCGGTGTGAAATCTTTTTTCATTCAACGATGTCTAAACCAACAGAAAATAGATTATGGGGTGGTAGATTTACTGGTGCCTCTGACCCTTTAATGGATTTATATAATGCTTCCCTTCCTTATGATCAAAAAATGTACGATGCTGATTTAACTGGTAGTAAAGTTTATACCCAAGGTTTACATAAATTAGGTCTCATTAATACTGAAGAACTTAATGAAATTCATAGAGGTATTGAAATTATTAGAAAAGAATGGCAAGATAATAAATTTATTGAAAAACCTGGTGATGAAGATATTCATACTGCTAATGAAAGAAGATTAGGTGAAATCATTGGTAAACAAATTTCTGGTAAAGTTCATACTGGTAGATCAAGAAATGATCAAGTTGCAACAGATATGAGAATTTATGTTAGAGAAAACTTAGTGAAATTATTAGAATTCTTAAGTAATTTAATTGGTGTAATTACCACCAGAGCAGAAGAAGAAATTGATGTTTTAATGCCAGGTTATACTCATTTACAAAGAGCTCAACCAATTAGATGGGCTCATTGGTTAAGTTGTTATGCAACTTATTTTACTGAAGATTATAAAAGATTAAAACAAATTTTAGAAAGAGTTAATCAATCACCTTTAGGTGCAGGTGCATTAGCTGGTCATCCTTATGGAATTGATAGAGAATTACTTGCTAAAGGACTTGGATTCGATTCAGTTATTGGAAACTCCTTAACTGCTGTAAGTGATAGAGATTTTGTAATTGAAACCCTCTTTTGGTCAACATTATTTATGAATCATATTTCAAGATTTTCAGAAGATTTAATTATTTATTCAACTGCAGAATTTGGATTTATTAAATTATCTGATGCTTATTCAACTGGTTCATCATTAATGCCACAAAAGAAAAATCCGGATTCTTTAGAATTATTAAGAGGTAAATCTGGTAGAGTTTTTGGTGGACTTTCAGGATTTTTAATGTCAACAAAATCAATTCCATCAACTTATAATAAAGATATGCAAGAAGATAAAGAACCATTATTTGATGCTTTAACAACTGTTGAACATTCTATTTTAATTGCAACAGGTGTAATTTCAACTTTAAAAATTAATAAAGAAGCAATGGAAGGTGCTTTAACAATGGATATGCTTGCAACTGATTTAGCTGATTATTTAGTTAGAAAAGGTGTTCCATTTAGAGAAACTCATCATATTTCTGGTGAATGTGTTAGAGTTGCTGAAGAAAATAAATTATCAGGAATTGATCAACTTTCAATTCAACAATTTAAAGAAATTGATCAAAGATTTAATGAAGATGTTATGGATGTTTTTGATTTTGAAGTAAGTGTTGAAAGAAGAGATGCAATTGGTGGTACAGCAAAGAAAGCTGTTCTTGAACAATTAAACAGTTTAAAGAGTCAATTAAATTAGAACTAATATATATATTTATCTACTTAATTTTTCATCGCTTCTTTTCCTTTTTAATTTCCCATATAGTTTCGTTATTAAGTTTTCTCTTTCATATTTTTGTAGTAATTCTTCGCTTGATTGTGGAAGTTTAACGTCAATTTTTGAACTACATGGTGAAGCAGGAACTGAACAAGATGCTGCTAATTTCTGATGTACTAACGTTTTATTCCATTCTTCTTCTTCACTTTCGCTACATTGATCCCAAGAATTCCAGCTTCTAATATGATCAGCTGTATTATAATAATCAGGGAATTCTCTAAATACCTGTGTAGTTGTATTTTTTTGATTTTCCGTCAAGCTTTGTTTAAATTGTTGTGAATTTTTAACAATTTGATCTAAATCAATTTCGGGTGGGTTATGAGAAGTGTCAAATCCATGCTTTTGGCTTGGTGACTCGGGTGGTGTGTCTGTAGTACTTATAGTTTTTGAGCTAAAAGAACTGTTTCTTCTACCAGAGAAGTCAACTGAATTAGAACGTTTATGAAATGAACGATTAGAAATCATAAAGATTACAATTACGATTCCAACGTATTTATATAATTAATGGGTGTGTATATGTATATTACCTGTATATACCCAGTGTGTATATAAGGAGACCCTATCGATTGGTAATTGTACGTTACCTCTTTATGCATTAGGTTGCATGAAAATATTAGACAACAAGAAAGATAGCAGATACGACGGGGGAAATCAGGTGAATGACTCGATGATTTGGATTGTCCATATCAAGTTTGTTATAATAAACTTCTTTCCCTGTTGTATATTCCTCTTTATCTAGTCTGGTCAGGTTGCAAAATGGCTCAGATTGTCTTTAAATTTTAGGAAAGAACAATTGAAAAAGCTTGTTTTACGATAATTCCTAAAAGGGGTCCATCATCGAACATCTAATTGCATTCATAATCAGTTACACAATCTAGACCTGAGGCGGGAATAGCCGAAATCAATCAATTGAAATTGAAATTACGAGAAAATAAATCCGAATTAAGATAATGTAACAAGAAAGTCATTAAAATGTTACCAAGACAAGCAATATTTTTAGAGTAAATTTCAAATCTAACCCTTATGAAAGCATATCAAAGCTCATCGACTCTAAGGTTTAAAGTCAAAAACAAAATCTAGGTTTTTCAAAAGTCAAAACTCCCATAAATGATTTAGCTTACCAGATTTAGTAAGGTTATTTGTACATAGAATTGAGGAGTAAAACTCAAAGTGTATGGATAGAAACAAGATTTGAAAGATGTAGAACAAACTTTAAGGGGATAGAAGAGACATCAGAGAAATTTGTGATTGCTATAGAGATGGAAATTTTAGATTACGTATTGCTATCCGAAAGAGTTTGTACCTGGTGCATTTACTGATAAATACCACCCTGTACATTTACTGAAACTAAAATTATTGTTCATATATTTCTACTCCATACACTCCGAAAGTTAATTTTCCCGAATAAGCTCTGATAAGGCTAAGCACTGACCAAGGCTCCCAATGATTTGTCTTATCTTGAAAGACATCCGACGGATGTTATTATGGGGCTGGAATTTGTAGATAGTGGAATAGGAAAAGAAAGAGAAGCAAAGAAAAGAAAGAGAAGCAAAGAAAAGAAAAGAAAGAAAAGCAAAGAAAAGCAAAGAAAAGCAAAGAAAATAACTGAATAGAGTTTTTGATGGTTTGATTTGGTTGGCTGATCTATGGTGTTTTGGCTGATCTATAGTATTTGGCTGATCTATGGTGTGGTGTGATCTACATGGAATAATTTAGAGTGGTTAGAAATTCAGTGGTTTAATAAAGATTCCCTAATAGAGAAAAGCTGTTTGATTCTGGGTTTTGTCTATTCACAGCCTAGTATGTTTATAGCCTAGTATGTTCATAGCTTAGTATGTTTATAGCCTAGTCTGTTCACGTGACTACAGATTGCATATCTCTACATTTTAAGGGATCAGATCACGTGAGGTCTTCGCAATGGTGCCGTAGATAAGCAACATAACAATTAGATAACACCAATGAAACCACCTTCTAGAAGACAATCTACAGTCAAATTCAAAGACAATGCCCCTAATCCAGAAGCTCAAATCGAACATACGTTCAATGATATTGTTGATGCTTTAGCAGACGATTCACTCTTAGATGAGACTGAATTTGATGAAGATGCTCTTTGGCTTAGAGAACAAAGAAGTTTAAATAAACAACTTCATTGGTTAAGAAGACCTTCATTATTTATGATTGGGATCGTTATCTTCTTATTTGCCTTTTGCTTTATTACTGCCGAATCTACTAAACAAATTATTATCTTTAAATTGGCTTGTAATTCACTCTTGAGAGATGGTAGAGAATATTGTGATCCTTCAGAAACTGAAGTTATTGTTTCCAACTTAAAAGCTTTTAGTATGGCCTCTTCAAGTATCGTGGCAATGATTGCTATGACAAAAGTAGGACAATTATCTGATCAATATGGTAGAAAGTTATTTTTAGTTCTTATCATTGGTTCGGTGTTAATCGCAGCAGTTTTAAAATATTATCTTCTTTCAAGTTATGATTACTTGAAGTTTGTTAGTATGATTCTAGCTGATTCTATTGGAGGATTAGCTGGAGGATTAATGACATTTATTAGTTTAATGAATTGTTATTTAGCTGATATTTCCGATCATCATGAAAGAAGTTATTCTATGGGGGTTGGTATGGCCTTTTTATATACTGGGATTGCTTTAGGTCCAATGACTTCAAGTTTGGTCTTGAAGTATACAAAAAAGGTTAATGTAACTCCTAAAGGAATTAGCCAACTTTCAAAAATTGAAAATTATGAATATAATCCAATTAGAATTGAGATCTTAGGGTTATTAGTTGTTTTCTTATTTGCTATATTTATTTTACCAGAATCTAGACCTGAAAAAGCCCGTAGAAAATCTCGTAGTCAATCTGTAAGTTCAGGTCTTAGAATTGTTAAAAAGTCTTTTTTAAGAAGTTGTCTTGACTCTATTACCTCTTTCTTTTCTCCCTTTAAAATGTTCTGGATTCCTTTAGAATTTAAACCTGAAGGATATACAGATTCTCAATTCCTTAGAGAAAGAATTGCCGTATTAATTATTATGATTGTAGATTGTGTATTAGCTTCTATGATGTCAGGGTTCAGTCAAGTGTTGATCTTATATGGGATGTTAAAATTAGATTGGAATGCTAGTACCATTGGTTATGTTATCTCTATTCCAACAGCAACAAGAGCAACGATTTTAGTATTCGTTGCCCCAATTCTTAATCATTATGTTTATCATAAATACTTCAACTTCAAGGTCATGAAGAGACAATTGGATATGCACGATTTCTCTAATGTAATGTTGGGTTTACTTGCTGATGGAATCTCTGTTGGAGTATTATCGATGATAAAGTCAACTAATGCAGTGTTAGTAGTACTTTCAATTACAAGTTTCCTGGGATTAACAAGCCCTGCATTAAATTCTTGTTTAGTTAAATATTACCCTGATTCAAAAACTGGTGAAATGTTTTCTGCTCTTTATTTAGTTAAAAACATTTGTAATATAACTGTACCAGTTTTATTACTTTCTTTATATAATAAATCTATTACTAGTTGGAATTATCCAACTTTTGTATTCCATGGAGTTTCAGGGTTTGTCTTTGTGTTGATAGGGTTGATGATTATAGTGAAACAATTACTTGGATTACATAGATATTCCGAAGCTAAAGTATTAAGTAGAGTAAGTTCTTTTAGTAGTTCTAGAAGGGGTTCAATGGTTAATAGTAGAAATAACTCTAGAAGGAATTCTTTTCAAGAGACTGATAGTTTGTTAGGAAGTAGAGACTGAGAAAGATTCAATTGACTTGAATCAATTTATATTGTAATTTAGTGAATATATGCCATCAAGATATTTGTCTCGCACATTACTACGACTCGTTCTGTCCCTCGTTCCATCTTGTTCGCATTTATGGACTGGATCATACAGTCAATTTTAACTCGGTTTATATTCATCCTTTTTGGCCTTTTATCCTTCTTCCTACTCATCCACTCATCCGTTAAGACCTTGGTTTCGAAGTATTCAAAAATCCAAAAAAATCTTCCAACTAACCCTAAACAAAAGCATCTCAGAGATACTCTAAAACCTTTACCACTGGATTTTTATAAGAATTTAAATAACAGTAGTCAATACTTAAGAAGAGATAGTATTGGTCAGTGGTGATGTCTATTCATGTGTTTTTCCCTAAAGACTTAATCGGGAAGTTGAAATCTACTGAAGACTATGTGGTGTTAGGATATAAATTTCCAACCACCATCGTATGCGTAATGGTAGTACCTAGATCCCAGAACTTGGACCTGATAAATCAATGGAACAAGGATCATCATGAAAGATTGGAAGTACTAGATATATCTATAACGTACCAAAATGGTATACGAATGACAAATGATTCATATACTCTTTCTCCTATTCTCTTTAGACCACCTAATTATAAGAACCTTGAGTATTTTTCTATCAAACCAATTCTTCTTCAGTCCATGGGTAATGAACCAACAGATAAACTCAACATCAAGCAGAGAATGCTTGAAGGGTATTCCACAGACTTCTGTAAGTCAACTATAGCAGATCAAAATATTTTAGATAAAATCAACTCGGTATTAAAAATACGAGCAGAAATAGAAATTGTCCTTGGAATGGTATCACAGAAAAAGTATGGGAAGTTATTTCTACGTAGTTTCCTCTTTAATATTGTATCGTTTCTAGTGCTCACCATTCAAGTGTTTACTGTATTTATCATAGGACTAATTAACTGGGGAATTAAAGGTGTCAGTTTAGTAAGTCTAAGTCAAACATTTAGACAATTAGATCTTCGTCTTAAACAAATCACTTATTTCCCTATTCAATTTCTTTGTTATTATGATAAAAATATCTTATATAGAGACAGTTCTATACTCTTAAAAGAATTAGAATTACCTGAATTCAACTCTAATCTTAATATCAATAACTCCAACTATATCAATCTTTATAACTCTATTTGGTTGATTATCAATGATATCATGTTAGGTATAACCATATGGAATTTGATTGATCAAAATCGTCTACTTATATCATCATTTCTTGAAAATAAAGTTGAAAGAATCTTCTTCTCCAATATGCATCAATTGATTTCTTGGATCTCTTTTCATCATCCTGCTGGGTTTAAACTTAATAATGAACTTGGGAATTTCATGGGTGAATTATACTTATGGAGTTTAAATAGTTGGAAAATGATCGTTTCAAACACTCTTCTTACTTCTACAAGTCAAATAATAATCAGTTGGATTATAAAAGGTTTATGTCATATAGGATTAACATTTGTAATTGCGTTTATAATTGATATCTTAAACCTTACCACAATCCATGTAATCTGGCTCTATAACACATCAGCTAAAATCTATCAAAAACAATTGGATATAATCAAATCTTTATTCCAACTTTTTAGAGGTAAAAAATATAATGTATTAAGAAATAGAGTTGATAATCTTGATAATTACAGTCAACCCCATCCATTTTTTGAAATAGATCAATTACTTCTAGGTACTTTATTATTTATGATTCTTGTACTGTTATTACCTACAATCTTTGCATTTTATATGTCTTTCTTTATCATTAGATTTGCTAATATCTTAGTGCTTAATTTATTAGAGAATGTATTGATCATAATCAATTTTATTCCGTTGTTTGTAATGTTATTAAAGCTAAAGAATTCTAGTAGATTACAAGGTGGGATTACATTTGATTTGATAGAGAATCAAGGCAACCATTATCTTGAATTATCTAATAAATCCCTTACATATGCTGAGATATTTGAGAATTTTGCAGCCTTATTTAAGAGACAAAAAAATTTTAGAACTTCTATTGCAAAGGTATTTTTTAATGGGGGGATATTGAGTTTGAATCATAATCATCATTTGAAGTTTGATTATTTGATGTTACCAGAGAATGTAGAGAAGAGTATTGAGATATGGAAGTATTATGGTGGTAGTGGTAGAGGAAAGGGTGTATAATATGTAGTGTATATTAGAGTCCTCGCAATCGCGATCCTTATCTTATCATCCCTTATCATGAAACTACACAACACTCACAAATTCCTTCACGCTCCCCTACTACGTCGACTCCATTCTACTCCCAAACGATTCAAAGCCAACCGTGTCATTGATGAAGCCTTAAAAATCTTTTCAAAAAACCCTTCAGATTCAAAATCTGTACCCCCATCTCATTTTAAACCATCAATAATCTCTTCTGCTGCTTATGGTCCCATTTCTGAACGCTTTGGTGATAAGTCCGCCCCAATAAATCCAAACCAAAACATCAATGATCATATCGACTCTCTAAGTAATATGTTGGATGTCATGTCCTTATCTAAAGAACACTTGGATCTCACTAGTAAATTACTTGAAGTAAGTGATACCGAATTCCAACAAATCATCGGTAAAATCACAGATCAAAACCAGCTCATAAACATCGCCAAAGTTCTCTACTTCCAGAACATTTTGACTCTAAATAAACTCATCCTGATTATCTCTAATAAGTATCTTAGAAATTTAAATCTCTTACCTTTTGATATCAAAAACACAGAATCGGCTTTATCATGGCCAACTATTCACCACACAAAACTTAAGGTAATTCTCCTACGGAAATATAATAGCCTTGGTATGCCTCTAGATATTAGAAGAAACCTACAAGCTAATTTTTCTGAAGGATATTTTCCTTTAATTAAAGCCAAAAAGCTCTCCAGGTATTATGAGCGTATTGTATGGAGATGTTATTTTGACTATATGACTGGATGGAATGATGAATGTAGAGTTATATCTGATTTGAATGACCTAGAACATTCTTTTATTATCTGGGAATCAAGCAGGAACACAAAGAAGGTTGGTCAAAAGATTCTTGAGTATCATCTTTTGAGTCCACTTCAAAAGGTGTTCTTGGGGGTTAGTGTTGAAGATTTGACTAAGGAACAGGTCCTTGGTTTGAAACGGTTAAGTGTGAAGTATAAAGTGTTTGAGTTTGGTCATTTAGACGATAAGAATGTATCTACTAGAGTGATACATTTGATGGTCATAGAGGCGTTGGAGGGGGTATTAGAGAAGTTAGATAAATCCGTGGGAAGGGTAACTCAATTGTGTAGAGAGTTGAGAAGGATTAAAGGTGTTTTGAACGGTGATGTAGAAGAGGTTGATATTATATCTATGTACATGAATTTAAGGTAATATATAATGAAATTGATTAGAGATGAAAAACAGAAGAGAAACTATGAGTGCCTATTTCGTTCTAATCACACCTCTTTTCCATTTCATTGACATCCAATGTCCCTAAAGACGTTGAAATTTGAAACTCCTCTAAATAACTTCAAAATCTCTCTGTAGGTAGACACACCCCATAAGAGTCTACTTGAAAAGTCAAATTCTTCATACCTCTTTTATTGCCAGAGATATTATCAAAAAACCACAAATACACAAAAAAAAAAATTCAACAGGGGTCCCTTAGGGGACTCATTTTCAAAAATTTTTTTGCCTAAAAACAGGATCAGGGAGTACCCCTACCTCATTCAAAGCAACTCCTATGATATTTGGTTGTTAGTTGTAGTATTGATGGTGTATTGGGGGTTTGTACCATTAAAGCACTAAAATCGCCATGCTTCTTTGAAAGGACCAAGAAGTAGATATTGGTATACCTACACAAATAGACAATGCTTCATGGTCTTCTCTTTAGGAAAATCAAAAATTACAATACGAACCTTTTCTCTGCCAAATATGTGGGTAGTTATGGTGATAGAAATTTTCGCAGCCAGTGTAATAGTACAGGACGGCGTGGAAACAAAAGAGTTTTGACCACTATATAATATGCTTCACTGGAGACAAAATGCCATATGGTTATCATAAACTAATTACTCCTTTTTATCTCTCCACGCAGTCCTTTCTTAAGGCACAAGCCAAATAGAATGTACAAATTAGTTATCACTTGATTTGTCCTTAAATTGACTTTCCCAATTATGGTTTGAGCTCTAAAAGTTTTCTGTTCATCAGGATTTATTCACTATATATTCAATATTTGTTCTCTGGTCTTTATCTGATTATTCACTCTCTCTGGTCCAGTACCCTCTCGCTCTTTACATCCCTACTTCATACCCTTTATTTCTTCTTCAGTCATATCTAAAACCAACATCTTCCCCGGTGAATGTGCCATTATCACATCATCATAATGCTTTGCAACAGCTTGTACTGCAGCTTGTGGTGTAACTCCACAACCCCAGAACACAGGTATTTCACCCTCTCCTATATCAACTGGATCTCCATATTCAGGTTTGGTTAAATCCTTTATACCAAGTCTTTCAACAGCGTCAAATCCCCAGTCAATTGGTTCCCCATGAGTCTTTCTAAATGGCCTGCATATAGAGCGGACTTTTTCAATATCTTCTGGCTTATATGGCCTCATACTTACAACGTAAGGACATGAAACAAATACACCAACCAGATCCAAGAGCTTTGTGGTTTTAAACATCGATACGTTATCACCTTTTATCATGTTTTTGGGTGTTAATCCATTTTTACAGAGATCATTTTCAAATGAGAAGGAGCACCCGATAAGAAATGCAGTGTAATCTTCAGTCCAATAATTTAAGATATCAGTTTGAGTTCCAAGAAACTCTCCTTTTTGGTATATATTGTATTCAGGTACGTCAGTTCTAATATCGAAATCCTTTGAAGAAATGTATTTCGGATCAGCCACAGTATGTGAATCGACTGTTGTAGTAAGTAGAGGACATGGAACAGGATTTCTTGCACAGAGATCTTCAAAATCTCGTGCCAATTTCTTTGGTAAGATTATGAGATTAGCTTGTACATTTCCAGGACATGCTCCGGAAGTATGGGAAGAGTATCCTTGACGGCATTGAAGTCTGAATTGTTGAGTTGTAGCTGACATGGAGAAAAAGTAAGGAGTTCAGATCTGGAGATAAGCAATTGACTGGGGGACTGGGGGAAGTGAGCCCCGACATATCGGGGGAGATAAATGAAGAGAAGTAGAGACTGGAGAACAGGACAAACGAGGAAGAGATCAGTAAATGGCCATAATGAAGAGATGATACCCGTTGTATCTAAACTTAAAATATCCTAATAATAGCTAATCTATGGATAAGCTATTATTATTTTTTGGCCTCGCGGAACTTTTTTGCAACCACTTGACTAACCTTAAGACCCAGCACTCTATATAACTCCTTTTGAATAATGTATAGTACTCTTTAGTATCGTGTTTTCCACATACTCTCTGGGACCCTTACCATCTCTAGCCTTACCCCAACCTTAGTCCGCGAATCTCACTATTACCAATGAAGGTTCTTTCTGATTCAAAAGTCAAATCAATTCTCCTACAAGCAACTGCCCATGACATTATTTCTTCATATCAACCACATCTTCTCAAATCCTTGAAGAACTTGGCAAAAAATCCCCAGGTCTTACCTCATAGAATCATTCAACCCTCAGGATCTGATGGGGTTCAACTCAACCATTTCTTTATGCCACAGATTGCCAACAAAGAAGTCGGTATTAAGATCCTTGCAGGTGGACCAAGTAATGCTGAAAAGGGGTTTGTTGGATCAGTTGCAGTTCTAGATCATACAGACGGTAGTTTAGCAGGAATTGTCAATGCAAAGACATTAACAGCATTTAGAACAGCATTAGCAAGTAGTTTAGGGTTTTTTAAAGTTATAGAAAGGATGAACCGTGATAAGAGTGGTCAACTTCTACCAGAAATGAGTGTTATTGGTACTGGGCTTCAAGCGTATTGGCATATTAAACTAGTACTTATTCTTTACTCTGATGCGATTAAATGTATAAATCTTGTTAATAGAAGTAAAGAGTCAGGAGAGAAGTTTGTCAAGGTTTTAGAACAGGAGTATCCTGAGATGAAGTTTAATATAATTCTGTACTTAGAAGATGATGATGAAACTATAGCTCAAGGGTTTTTGAACAGTTCATTTATTATGGGGAATGTCCCACTGACCCAGCCAATTATCAAGAAACACTATTTGAATCCAGATAGTAAATATTTGAAATATATCAATTTGATTGGATCTTATAAACCACACATGATTGAATTAGACTTGGAAGTTATTGGAAGTTTAGGAGATGCAAAGATATTAGTTGATTCTAAAGAACATTGTTTGCATGAAGCAGGAGAATTGATAATGAGTAAAAAGTCAGAGGACGACTTGATAGAGATTTCGGAGTATTGGGATAAAGAGGTAGATGTACAAAGTGAGAATAATGTAGTGGTTGCAAAATTAGTGGGTATTGCAACTATGGATATTTCAGTAGCCCAATTGTTAGTTAGTAAGGGTGGAGATGACGTAGAGTGGGACTAGGGATTAAGGATAGGTGTATATGAATATATGGAAACTCAGTATGGGTGAGTACGACAGAGAGTGGGAGTATAGAAAAGTCTAAAAGAGTGTAGAAGCGTAAAAGAGAGTATGGGAGGGGTACGTGGTACCTGATGCGTGTACTACCACCCTCACTGATAAGCTCGAAGGAAATTTGAAATTCTCCATCATGGACCAGCCTTTACTTCAAAAATCCCAGTCTCCCCTTAGAAAAGGATTCAAATACATAAAATATGTCGTTTGTATCCTCGTCATTGTCATCCTCATCTTTTCAACATCAAAACCAAAAAAACCTAAAAAAAATATCATTTTTATGGTAACTGATGGGATGGGACCAGCTTCTTTATCATTAGCTCGTTCTTTTAAACAACATAGAGATAAGTTGGATATCAACGATATCTTAGCCCTTGATAAACATCTCATTGGATCATCAAGAACTCGTTCAAGTTCTTCTTTAGTAACAGACTCAGCTGCTGGAGCAACAGCATTCTCTTGTGCTTTGAAATCTTATAATGGAGCAATTGGTGTAGACCCAAGTAAGAATCCCTGTGGAACTATTTTAGAAGCATTGAAATTACAAGGGTATATGACTGGATTAGTCGTTACTACCAGAATCACTGATGCTACACCAGCAGCATTTTCAAGTCATGTAGATTATAGATTTCAAGAAGATTTAATTGCTCAACATCAATTAGGAGAATACTCATTAGGTAGAATGGTTGATTTGATCCTTGGAGGTGGTAGATGCCATTTCTTACCAACATCAGAAGGTGGATGTAGAGCAGATGATAGAAATTTAATTAAAGAATATAATGATACATGGCAATATGTTGGAGATAGAGAATCTTTTGATTTATTAGATAATGGTAAAAATGTCTCATTACCATTATTAGGATTATTAGCTGATACAGATATTCCATATGATTTAGATAGAAATCCAAAAGAATATCCTTCATTAGCTGAAGAAGTTAAAGTAGCTTTAACTGCCTTATCAGAAGCAACAAAAGATAATGATGAAGGGTTTTTCTTATTAATCGAAGGTTCAAGAATTGACCATGCTGGTCATCATAATGATCCACAAGCTCAAGTTAGAGAAGTTTTAGCTTATGATGAAGCTTATAAAGAAGTTTTAAAGTTTATAGAATCTAGTGATATTGAAACTGTAGCAATTTCTACTTCTGATCATGAAACTGGTGGTTTAGTTACTTCAAGACAAATCACTCATTCTTATCCTGATTATATCTGGTACCCTGAAGTTTTATTGAACTGTAGTCATTCTGGTGAATATTTAACATCAAAGATTTCTAATTATGTCAAATCTGAAGATTCAAAAGTTAAGATTTCCGAGTTCATTACCAAAGAAATCCTTGAAAATGATATGGGGATTTTTGATGCTACAAAGGAAGAAATTGAACTTATTAAAGCCAACCTTAACATTCCTTCAGAGTTATTATATATTTTGAATAATATTGTCTCTATCAGATCTAGAACCGGTTGGACAACTCATGGACATTCAGCTGTTGATGTTAATATTTATGGTGCAGTTTCTAATTTTGGTAATATTAGAGCTGAATTATATGATAATAGAGAAAATGTCGGGTTATTAGGTAACCATGAGAATATCGAAATTGGTAAATTTATGGAAAGAGTTACTGGAGTTGATTTATCAAAAGTTACAGAATTAGTAAAAGATGTCCCTCATAAACCAGTCATGATGGAAGGTGAAGTAAATAGCTTTGGTCATTTAGAGTCTAAGGACTAATATTAGAGTATGAATAAAAAAAATTAGTAAATACATATTTCACAATTCTCTATTACCTAAACACTATTTAACCTTTTGCTCCAAGTTTGCAGAGTAATCTTCTTTACATAATTTAGCTCTTAAAGGTTTTCCAAATTTATAAAATGCAAAAGGGATAAACATCATCCCTAAAGAAATAAAAGCTAATAACCAACTTGCCCATTGTAATCCTAATTTATTATACATTTGTGTTACAAATAATGGAAATGCTGCACCTCCACTACTTCTTAAAAATACTTTAGTTCCTAATGCACTGGCTGCATATTTATGATAAGTATCTAAAATATAATTATTTAATGAATAATAAAGAAGAACCATTCCGAATCCAAATGCAAGACCTGAAGATGCTGGTCCAACCCATATAATATGTTTATAAGATGTCGCTCCAAGAATAAATAATGCAATGGCTGGGAATGGTGCACCAATCATTGCACCAACTAATCTATCTTCAGGTTCTGGTTTCCTTTTATATGTCATTTCATTATATTTTTTTTCTAAAATTGGAGTAACAAGAAGTGCTAATGATGCACCAATTAAAATTGGAATATACATTAACCCAACTTTATCATCTTCATAACCATATAATGTACCAAAAATAACAGGATATGCAAAGAAAAATGCATATAAAAGGGCATAAATCAATGCAATAAATGCACAAACAAGAACAAGAACCGGTTCTTGAATCACAAATTTTAATGGCCTATAAAAAACTTCATTCAATAATTCGTTAAATGACATGGGTGTTGCTTCTTGTTCTGTCATGATTTTATTATTACCAGTTTGTTTTCTTAATTTTTTGGCACGATTTTTAAGGATAACAGGAGAATAAGTTTCCGGGATAGTTGATACCAAAATCCACATTACTCCAGCAAATGCCATATTAACCCAACACATCAAATCATATCTACCAGAATAAACACTGATAAACCCATTAACAATACCACCAAGTACTGGTCCACTATAAGGACAGAAAGAAAAGAAAGCAATTGCTAAACCTCTTGTTTCTGAATGAATATCACAAATAGAAGCACCAACAATTGTTAAAGCAGATGCACTGAAACATCCTTGTAAAAATCTACAAACTAAAACTGTACCAATATTTTTAGCTAAAGCAACAGGAATATTAAAAATGACATATAATGCAAAAGAAACAAAATAAACTGGTCTTCTACCATATTGTTCAGATAATGGAGCCCAGATTAATGGACCAACTGAAAATCCAATAACCATTAATGACACAGAAAGGGTTGAAACTTCGGTTGAAACTCCGAATTTCTCATTTATTACAAATAATCCACCTGCTAAACTTGAAGAACCATATGCTGCTTGAATAACAAGTAAAGACAAAATTAGAGTATACCATAATCTTAACTTAAGACTCCAATTCAAAGGATTTTCTGGATCATTATCTGTAAAAGTTACAAATTCAATTTCTGGATCAAGTTTTTGTCTTAAAGTTTTTTCTGAATCTGTATCAATAGTATCGTCATCTTGTCTTCTTCTTCCGAGAGATTGTAAGGTTTCAACTTTTACAAGACCCGTTTCTGTTTCTAATCTATATTCTTCAGGGAATATCGGGCTATGTACAGGAGGAGAGTTTATATCTGGTTGAGGAATTTCTGAATCAATACCTTTATCATAAAGAGATTTATAACTTTCCGTTCTTGTTTTCGTTAATTCATTATTTGTATTAGTTAAGTTTAATGATAATTCTGATTGTGCATCAGTATTAAAAGCTTTTGGTTGATTTTCTTCATCAAAATCAAGAATACTTGAATTATTTGAGTGGGAAGACATTATTACAAAACCCAGGCGGGACCCAAGTATTTATAAGAAACGACAGGGATCCGTTATCCCGGTTCCGTATAAAATCTGAACCGTAATAGATACCGGATGGGTATTGGAAATCTGGTGATCGGTCACCTTACCGGGTAATCGAAGTACGGATAATAGGAAAAACCTGGTTTATATACAGGCAATGGTCTTATATACCGGAAATAAGGATTTCGGAATTAACTAAAATCCGGAGGTAAAATTGCTTTTATATAAATCGACTTATCGACTCAGCCGTATATCATACGTTCCGTCCGGGTCGCTTTTCCATGGATATTAAATATCCGATAATGAGTCAAGGGGAGAGATGATAAAAATGTAATTAAAGTATTTATAGACTATCTAATAGACTCCCCTTTCAAGGGCCTTTACGGTTTCGTAATTATATAGTTTCTTGTTGGAACCAATTTTTTCATAGGGGTTCGTTCTAGATTCTTTAAAACATTCTAAAATCGATGCCTTTAATCTATCAACACTATCTTGATCATTCTGAAATGTAAAAGCTAATCTCTTTCCCATGATCCTGACATTATTTTTGGTTGCAACTTGTATCAAATAATCTTCATTCATCTTATTCGCAGCCATATCAATAAATACAAAATTTGTATCAACAGGACCTTCTAAAATTATACCATGACTATTACAAAATCTTGCAACATCCTTAGCAAACATATGGGCAGTTTCAAGTTTTGAAAAATTTTCAATTACTGCTGTTAAGGCCATATTGGTCATTATACCTGCTTGCCGTATACCACCACCATTTTGTTTTTTGAAATGATTGGCTTTTGAGATGAAAGACTTTGTACCAACTAAGATTGAACCCATTGGAGCACCTAAAGATTTTGATAAACATAAAGAAACAGAATCAAAATATTTACAATACTCTTTTATGGAGATTTTAGTTTCGAAGGAAGCATTCCATAATCTAGCACCATCAAGATGGAGTTTAATATTATTTTGGGTGCAAAAATTACTAATCTTACGAATCTCTTCAATTGGCATAATCATCCCATGAAGAGTATTTTCTAAAGAGATTAGTTTAGTTGGAGCAGCATGAATATCATCTAAATCAGGAGTATAATTCAATTCAATATCTTCTAAGGTTAAATAAATACCATTTTTGGGGATAATTGGATGAACCATAGCTTGAGATAACGTTGCTAAACCACCAGCTTCATGAAGATAAATGTGACTTCTATAATCACATAAAACAGAATAAGGAGGTTGATATAAATTGGCTCTTATACCAATTTGATTTGACATGGTTCCACTAACACAAAATAAACTTGCTTCTTTACCAGTTAATTCACACATAAAAGTTTCAAGTTGATTAGTTGAAGGATCTTCCTTATAGACGGAATCACCAAAACTTGCATTACTAGCTGCTAAGATCATCAGTTGTGTGGGAACTGTGAAAGTATCACTTCTAAATTCATTAGCTGTGGGATACATAGTTTCAATAGTCATTTTGGAATCAGTAAAGAATAAAAATGTTGAAAGTTGGTATGCCGTGATTAACCGTGAGTCATTTGACGTTGCTGCAAAAATTTCTTTTTTGGCATCGCATGGCTGCAAAATTTCAGAAGCTGGAGGTGGTAGATGAATGGGAGTTGGTATTTGGGGTGATATGTATGGTAGATATAGTAATTGTAGTATGTAGAGATATGTAAGGGTAAGAAGTAAAGTTAAGGTTAATCTATTCGGGTATGGGTCAAGGCTCATGTTCCGCCATCTCCGCAGTGAGTGAGTAAGGTATTTTCTCTCTAGTGCTCTACAGTAGATTTGTGTGTCTCTTCAGTCCCGTACGCTCTCCAGCATCTCAGTCCCCTACATCTTCACTCCCCCTACACTCTCCAACATCTTCACTCCCCTACTCTCCAACATCTTCACTCCCCTACTCTCCAACATCTTCACTCCCTACACTCTTCTATACTTACTTTTATAAATACTATTTACTAAGTCATCCCGGTCTCATCTCTTGGACTTGTTTGACCATTTGTATTTGGACTATTTTGACCATTTGAATTTAAAGGATTACCAAAACCTACCCCATTCATATGTAAATGAATATTATTCATTCTTCTTGTTGCACCACCTAATTCAGTTGGTGATGAAGAGCTCATACCATTAAAACCATCCAAAGAAGTTAATGAATGATTTCCAAGTGGATTAAAAATCTGAGGTTGTGGAGAAAGAGACTTATTCATTGAACCAATTGATTGATTTGGTTCAAAAGGTCTAAAATCATCTAATGGATTTGAATTTTGCCAAATACTTGAACCAGAAATTGATCTGGTATGAGTAAGGTTATCATTCCAAAATGGCAATCTTGAAACTGGAGGATTTGAAGAGTTTGGATGTAAAGTTGATGCAGTTAAATTTGGGCTAAGATTATTTGAAGGAAGATTTGATGTACTTAAACTACCTTGATTAAGGTACAGAATCTCATTTGATGAATTAGGTTGACTTGGGTATTGTGGTTGAAGAATTTGAACTTGTGGAACTTGTCCAACAGGTTGCATTGATGGTTGAGATACCAGATGGTGTAATGGTTGACTTGAAAGGTTTGGAGAGTTGATCCAACTATCATTTAATAGGTTCATATAACTATTTTGAATTGTAGGAGATCTAAGACCGCTATTGGTTTGACCTGTAACACTTGGCAGATTGAGTCTGAGAGAGGAATCAAATACTTCAGGCTCTTCACCATAAATCTCGTAATAGTTATTGAAGGGGATTGAGTTGGGGATGTAGTTTGGACTGTTAGTGGGGATAGACACGTTACCGTTGATGGTGGAGACAGAGCCAGGTCCTCCATTAACAGGACCATTTCCATTTCCATTTCCACTCCCAGTACCATTTCCACCTACAGCAACAGGACCATTTCCACCTACAGCACTTATTGGTGGTGACAATGAACTACCAGGACTACTAGTTGCACTAATCTTACTATTACTCCTATTTCTTCTCTTTCCCTTACCAATATACCCCTGACACCCAAACTTTTGACCTGCAGAAATCTCAGACAAATAACTAGATGGATAATCAGGGTCAATCTTTACCTTTGTACTTTCAACTAGATT
Source organism: Yamadazyma kanchanaburiensis (assembly GCA_030555785.1). NCBI lineage: Eukaryota > Fungi > Ascomycota > Pichiomycetes > Serinales > Debaryomycetaceae > Yamadazyma > Yamadazyma kanchanaburiensis. The sequence goes on along the minus strand of JANIVJ010000027.1, from coordinate 56,964 downwards.
ATGTATACTAATATAATTCTTAATTTCCCCTCTAATAGCACTCTTAATAGCACTATCATAGTTCTCTAAATTATTACATTCTTGAGTTAAAATAGATGTCCAATTAGGTTTAAGACTTATCAATTTCTCAATGATTTCAACTCCTTTATTATTAAGAGTATGTTGATTTGTAAAACATGAATCATTAAAATCATCTACTAACTTCTTTATATTATCAAAAGTCTTGACGGTATTCTTCCTGGTTACTTTCAAACTTTTAAGCTCTTCATCAATTGATACTTGATCAATTTTGACAGTGTTGATTTGGTTATTGATAGATTCAATTTCTTGATAAATCTTCTCTTTCCTTCCTTCACCATCAATTTGAATATTCTTCTTGGTCTTTGTCATTTCTTGTATTCTTGATCTCAACACTTCTAAATTCTTTACTTTATTATCTGTTGTCTTTTTAACCTCGGTTAATTTATGTGATAATTTAGATTTTTGTACCATTAAATACTCTTTTCTCTTTTGATTTTCTTTGAGTATTGACAGGTTTTTGTTCAAATTCAAATTTTGATCTTTAGAATTTTGTTGTAAGATTGTTTGATCATGATGAAGTTTTTCAAACTCTTCATCGATGCTTTGTTGCATTAATTGGAATTCTTTATGAGCTTTAGAGAGTTGGATTTGATAAGATTTGAGGTATTCTTTAAGAAGAGGCATGTCATTGATACTTTCTGGATCTGTGATCTTTGGATCAACATACTCAACTTTAGAATCAGCTTGATCGAACTGATCCAATTCTTCAACATCATCTTCCTTCTCGGTCTTGACATAAACAGGTTCCAGTAATGATCTGAAATTAGTTACGGTATTAACTGTTATAACTTGAATTTGATATAAAGTATCTTGAACTAAATCACTAAACTTACAACTGGTGGCGCTAATGGTTCCCGTTTCTTTCCCATTGACCATGAGGATGTAATATAAACTCTCATTGTTTCTTGTTTGTACATCCCAATGGATAACAATATTTGAATCAGTAATCATATCTACACATACATTTGGTACATGAGGAATATCTATGTTTAAATCTCCGATAATTTCTTCAACAGGGATTTGGAACAATTTTATACATCGATATATCAACCATAGGATAGACGGGAATACTGTTAAGATTAATTCCAACATCTTATGGCCTAAAGGTTTTGTATTGAAATTTTTTGTCGAGTGCGATTGGTGACAATGGAACTACGATCGTGGTAAAATGGGTCCAGCTGGTGGTAGATTGCGATGGGGTCGTGTGGGTCTCAATGTGTCAATGTTCACACGACAATTTGAAACACACATAAAGTCAGATAAACTTGGGTCGCGCACGACCTTCCAAAACTTTTGATATATGATAAGGGTATCAGAATACTAGGACATATATTGAAATTATAACCTTTTGTTTCTCACCGTTCTTTTCGTCACTAATAGCCGATGTTTTCGTCGCTCGATTTCCTTCACTCGATCTCAATAGATCTCCTATCTCTTATCATTGCCGAATTAGGAAGTTTACGCAACCCGTATTAGGCATCTCATTCCGTACTTATTATATAAACTTCAATTCCCCATCATTGATCTACAATGTCACCTGTCACTTTAGATACTCTCGTAAAACCTCAATTATTAGAAGGTTTTGAAGACCCGGAAAAATTTAAGCAATTTATCCCAAAACTTGAAAAATATAGAAAAGATCTTAAAGATGCTATTCTTCCAGAATATTCAATTGAATTACCTGAATCCATTGATGATTTAGTCAAGAAACAATTCAACTCCGTGAAATACTTATATGATAAAGGACTCTTATCTGAAAAAGAATTTGAAATCACCGATTCAACCTCAAAAAATTTGGTTGCAAAAATGTCAAAAGGTGAATTAACAGCTGTTGAAGTATTTAAAGCATTCGCTAAAAGAGCTACAATTGCTCATCAATTCCTTAATTGTGCTTTAGAATTATTTACTGATTATGGTTTGAAAAAAGCAGAAGAATTAGATGATTATTATAAAAAAACTGGTAAATTAATTGGTCCATTACATGGATTACCAATTTCTCTTAAAGAACAAATGGATTTTAAAGGTAGAATTAGACATGCTTGTTTTGTTTCTAAAATCGATTATGTTTGTGAAGAACATGGTACAAATCCAAAGATTTTAGAATCTTTAGGTGCTGTATTTTACATACGTACAAACCAACCACAAACTTTAATGCATTTATGTAGTGATAACAATTTTATTGGAGTCTCAAGAAATCCTTTCAATTTAAGTTTAACTCCAGGTGGTTCATCTTCTGGTGAAGGTGCAGTTGTTGGATTTGGAGGTTCTTCAATTGGTGTTGGTACTGATATTGGTGGTTCAATTCGTGCCCCTGCTGCTTATTCTGGTTGTCATGGTTTAAGACCAACTTCTAAAAGAATCGGTTTATTAGGTAGTTTATCTGCTGGTGCAGGTCAAGAAAGTGTTATGGCAGTTGCTGGTCCTTTAGCAAGAAACATTGATGATATTGAATTCTTTATGGATTCTTATATTAATGAAGGTAAACCATGGGAAGTTGATCAAAATGCTTTAAGACTTCCATGGAAAAAAGTTGATGCTCCAAAATTATCTGAATTAACAATTGCTGTTATGTATGATGATGGTTTAGTGAAACCAACTCCTCCAATCACTAGAGGTCTTGAAGAAACTGTTTCAAAATTAAAAGCTGCTGGTGTAAATGTTATTGAATTTAAACCTATCAATACTCAATTAGCTCAAGATACTATTCTTAAAATGTATACTTGTGATGGAAATTATGCAGCAAAACAACTTCTTGCTGCTTCTGGTGAACCACTTTGTCGTTTAACCAAATTAGCTTTATCAGTTGGTGATTGTGAATTAAGTGTTGCTGAAAATAGAAAATTAAATATGGCAAGAGATGCTTTAAGACAAGAATATACAAGATATATGATTGATAATAAAGTTGACTTCCTTTTAAGTCCAACTTATTCAAATGTTGCTCCAAAACCAACTGAAGTTTATGGTTGGAGTTATACTTCATTATTCAATATCTTAGATTTCCCAACTCTTGTTTTCCAAACTGGTATTTTCCAAGATCCAAAGATTGATACTTGGGATCTTAAGGATTATAAATTTAGAAGTGATGTTGAAGAATTAGAATTAACTGGTTATAAACCTGATGAATTTATTGGTGCTCCAGTTGGTTTACAATTAAGTGGTAGAAGATATTTCGATGAAGAAGTTGTTGCTGCTGGTAAAGCTATTGTTGAATCTATTGGTGTTGATTTAACAAAATTATATAAATAGTGTATAAAGAAATAGATAATATAGGGTTATATTGATTTCTGATTGTAGATAATATCTGTACCTGATCTTCATAAATCCGTTTATCTATTTTCCCGATTAGGAATATACCTCAACTATGCAATTTCTTATCCTAACTATCGCCTATCCAATTAGGTAATTGGCGCACCTTATCTTATCTGATCCACTTATATAAAGCACATTGATTTCACTAAATTGTCCTTAATAATGACTATTTCAATTGAAAAACCAACTAATATCTCCCCAGATTCCTTCTTAACTAAAGATTCTCTTGAATCCTATGAAGATGAACAAAAATATACCACAGAATACCTTCCAAAGATTCTCAAATATCGTAAAGCTTTAGAAGATTCTGTTTTGCCTGAATACTCCACCAAATTACCAGATTCTCCTGAAAAATTAGCTAAAGACCAATTCAATGCTGTTCAATATTTATATGATGAAAAATTGCTTACACCTGAAGAATTTACAATTACTGATATGAATTCTCCAGATTTAGTTGAAATGATTGCAAAAAAAAAATTTACTGCTACACAAGTTTTTAAAGCCTTTGCAAAAAGAGCAACAATCTGTCACCAGCTCACCAATTGTGCACAAGAGATTTTCATAGAAGAAGGTTTAGAAAGAGCTAAGTTTTTAGATAAATATCTTGAAGAAAATGGTAAAACAATTGGTCCACTTCATGGATTACCACTTTCTTTAAAAGAACATTATTATTATAAAGGTAAAGTATGTCATGCATCATTTGCGTCATTGATTGATTTCAAATGTGAAGAACATAGTGTTTCTACTCAAATTTTAGAAAACTTAGGTGGTGTGTTTTATATTCGTACAAATCAACCACAATGTTTAATGCATTTAGATTCAAATAATAATATCACAGGTATGACTAAAAATCCTTATAATTTGAGTTTATCCCCAGGTGGGTCATCATCAGGAGAAGGTGCTTTGGTTGCATTTGGTGGTTCTGTTGCAGGTTTAGGAAGTGATATTGGTGGTTCAATTCGTGCACCTGCTGCCTTTTCTGGATGTTTTGGTTTACGTCCAACAACTAAAAGAATTTCACTCAGAGGTTGTAATGCAAGTGGTGCTGGTCAAGAAAGTATTGTTGCAGTTTGTGGACCTTTAGGTAGAACTGTAGAAGATATTGAATTATGGATGAAACATTATATCAATGATGGTAAACCTTGGGAATTAGATAATGATATGATGATGATGCCTTGGAGATCTGTCGATCAGCCTGAATCTAAAGACATTACCGTTGCAGTAATGTATGATGATGGTCTTGTTAAAACCACTCCTCCAATTACTAGAGGTCTTAAAGATACAGTTTCTAAATTAGAAGCTGCTGGTGTAAAGGTTGTAAAATTTGAACCAAAAAGAACTCAAGAAGCTTTTGAACTCATTAATAATTTATATAATGCTGATGGTAATATCTCATCTGGTGATCTCTTAAAAGCTTCTGGTGAACCTCTTACTAAATTAAGTAAATGGTATTTGAATTTTGGTCAAGGATCCAAGCCATTCACCGTTAATCAAGTCCACAAACTCAATTATTTACGTGATAATTTAAGACAAGAATACCATGAGTTTTTAAGAGACAACAAGATTGATTTTATCTTATCTCCTGCTTATAACAATGTTGCTCCAAAGCCTGAAGAAATCTACAACTGGAGTTACACCACTCTTTTCAATATTTTAGATTTACCAACTATGGTTTTCCCAACAGGTTTATATCAAGATCCTAAAGTTGATAAATGGGGGTCAGAATTAGAGAATTACGAATATAGAAGTCCACTCGAACAATTAGAATTGAGCTTATATGATCCAGAACAATTCATTGGTGCTCCAATTTGTTTACAATTGACTGGTATGAGATACCATGATGAAGAGGTTGTTGCTGCAACCAAAACAGTTAGAGATGTTTTAAGTAAATAGATATAAGAAATGAATATATAACAAATAATGAATCCCTAATCACCAATTTGTAGTTTAGGTCAATCTTTCTTTCTATCTCACGTGATTACCCCTGATTTGTCCCGATTTGGAAGTTGCCAGACCGATAAGCATCCCAAAAAAGAAAGTGCCGGAAACCAATTGTATATAAAGACCAGAAAATCTGTATCGTAACTCTATAACAACATGTCTTTTGAAGCATTACTCACTAAAGATCCATTGACTGGATATGAAGATCCTGAAAAATTTGCAGCCTTTTTGCCAAAAATAGAAAAGTATAAAAAGACTCTCGAAGAAAGTATTAAACCTGAATTTGCTGCAAAATTACCAAAACCTATTGATGATTTAGTAAAAGAACAATTCAATGCTGTTCAATATATGTATGACGAAAAGCTTCTTTCTGAAGAAGAATTTGCTATTACTTCAACTTCTGCAACTAAATTGCTTGAAAAACTTACTACTGGTAAAACTAAAGCTGTTGAGGTTTTCAAAGCATTTGCTAAAAGAGCTACAATTGCTCATCAATTTACAAACTGTGCTTGTGAAATTTTTACTGATGAAGGTTTAGAAAGAGCTAAATATTTGGATGATTATTTTGAAAAGAATGGGAAACCTTTAGGTGCTTTCCACGGTTTACCTATTTCATTAAAAGAACATTTGTATTATAAAGGAAAGGTATGTCATGGAGGATATGCTGAAGGGATTGAAACTGTCTATGATGAACACAATGTTACTACTCAAATCTTAGAGAACTTGGGTGCTGTATTTTATATCCGTACAAATCAACCCCAGACATTGATGCACTTGTGTAGTGATAATAATATCACTGGTTTAACAAGAAATCCTTACAATTTGGGTTTATCACCAGGTGGCTCATCTTCTGGTGAAGGTGCTTTGGTTTCATTTGGTGGTTCTACAATTGGTATGGGTACTGATATTGGTGGTTCAATTAGATCACCTGCTGCCTTTTCTGGATGTTTTGGTTTGAGACCATCAACAAAAAGAATCTCTTTAAGAGGTGCAGCAGCCTTAGATTCAGGTCAAGAGAGTGTTGTGGCAGTTATTGGGCCATTGGCAAGATCAGTTGATGATATTGATATTTGGATGAAACATTATATCAACGAAGGTAAGCCATGGTTAGTTGATGAACAAATGATCAATATGCCATGGAAAGAAGTCACTAAACCAAAACCCGAACAATTGAAAATTGGAATTATGTATGATAATGGGCTTCTTAAACCAACACCACCAATCGCCAGAGGGTTGAAGGAAACTGCAGAAAAATTAGAAGCTGCTGGAGCAAAAGTTTTTGAATTCAAACCAATTAAATCTGAACTCGCTTATGATACTGTTCATAAGATGTATACTGCTGACGGTAATGCTGGTACTAAAAGCATGTTTCAAAAAAGTGGTGAGCCAATTGTAAGATTAACAAAGAATTATTTAAATTACGGTGAAGGTTCAAAAGGTCTTAGTGTTACCGAAAACAGAGAATTGAATTATATCAGAAATGAGTTGAGACAAGAATATACTGAGTTCTTGGTTAAAAATGATATTGATTTCATTATTTCTCCAACATATGCTAATGTTGCACCAAAACCAACTGAAATCTATGATTGGAGTTATACTTCATTATTCAATATCTTAGATTTCCCAACCTTGGTTTTCCAAACCGGATTATTTCAAGATCCAGAAATTGATACTTGGGATATCAAAGACTACAAATTTAGAACACCAAGAGAAGAATTAGAATTGAAAGGGTATGATCCAAAAGAATTCGTTGGAGCCCCAATCGGTTTACAATTAAGCGGTAAAAGATATACTGATGAACAAGTTGTTGCAGCAGGTAAAACTATTGTAGAAATTTTAGGAGTAGATTTATTAAGTAAATAAGTTCATTCAATATACATTATCTATTTAAGGCAAATATTCCAACAAGTGCAAGATCAAATAATCCTACCAAGAAGAATGGAGCGAGAATCCAACTATCACTCCAAACTCCACCTATTTGACTTAACAACAAGATCCCAACACCACCGAACAAATTGTATACACCACTTATAGATCCAACTTTATCGTTTTCGGCAGACACAATACTCATACTGGTAATTACTGTCCCAATTTGTGATACACCAATTAAACTCATTAAAATAAAAGTCGTGGCATTTCTAGGATCAAATAATCCCATAATACAAATAATGAAATTTGCTAAGACTCCTACAACAGCAGATAAAACCAAAGTGTTTCTCTTACCAAATTTATCGGCTATTATACCCCAAAATGGTGATGCTATAAGACTAATAGTTTGTGCGACACCAGTAAGAATGGCTGCAAAAGTGTACCCATCGTAACAATTTACTTTAGCAGGTGATCCATCATTATCACAGATTCCTGATTTGAAGTAAAAATTGTATACAAATAAGGGAATGAACACAGCTATAAGTACAGAAGTAGATCTAGCTATAGCTCCACCAATACAAGCTAATCTGACAGTAGAATTTGTTTTAATAGATTCAAACCCTTGTAAGATTAAAGTCTTGTACCCAGGCCTTATATTTTGTTCTTTTTTGACACTTGGGTTATAAATGAAGGTGAAAGTTAATAAAGAGACCACAAAAGAAATAGTTCCGATAAGGACAAAAGCAAGTTTCAAACCATCTTTGGAAGAAATATCATAATCAGTCAGTAATCTTACAGGAAGAGAAAGAAATGTAGATACGGAGAATACAGCACCAAGACCTACAGATACACCAATCATTGCAGAATATTTACCATTTTTACCAACATTTCCACTTGGGGAAGATTCAGTCTTTCTCCAAAAGAATATACTTGAGAATTTAAAATCTGAGTAAATCAATTGATGAAGTAAAACAGGAATCATACTCATACAACTAGTCACTCCAAGGGCAAATATCATTCTTGGGATGATCAATTGATACCAATGTGTAAAAGGTACTAAACCATATAAGTAAAAAGATGTGAAAATAGCGATAAATCCGAGTAATACTATAAATCTTGTACTACCTACAATAGCATTTTGCAATTCTAACTTATCATTCAAGGACCCTATCAATGGGGATCCTATGATACAAGTCAACTCATCGAAAACTCCCAAAACCCCAATGATTTTCCCGATATTTTTAGGATCAATATCTAATATCTGAGTTATATAGAATGGTTGTGAAGATGTTAAGAAAATCACAAAAGAAATGCAAAAAAAACCGGTGAAATTAAAAGCGAATAAATTACGGATCTTATAGTCTTGATTTATATGATCCAATTCTTGTTCAGGTTCAATTTCGTGTGGTAATAAAGGATCTTCTGTTTCAGACATTGTAGGTACCATTTCCATATTCGGCTTAATTAGAATGCGAAAACTTAAGTGTGGGTGTAAGGATCTCATAATTGCGCTTATTGATTGTCGGCCTTAACTAGGTGCATATCGGAAAAATAGGAAAAAAAAGCAATTCAGGGGTAAATGTTCCGGATGTAATTATACTATCCAAGGGAACATAGGGAGAAGAATACCGTAATATGTGGTGTCAATAGTGCTGATTATTGCAAGATTAGCGAAATTAAGGGGAAAGGCAATTAAGCAAAATGTCCATTCGTAATCATGACAAATTGGTATGTCTAGTGATTCACATATTACCAAAAGCATTTGGAATATCGGAGTGTCACCGTATAGTCCGTTGTACGTGTGAATGTTTAATTTTTAGTGATCGGCCGTGCTGATGAAACAAGTGGCTTACTCATCGGACATCACTGCCGCATTAGGAATTTCAACCGTTTTTTTTGCAGCAAACGGTTGTATGTCGGTTATAAACAATTGGCGGTGAATTTCGACTAGAAAATTCTGATGTAATAATAGAAATTATAAAAGGGATTAAAATATCTTTAAAATATTCATTAAATAAATAAATTTAAATTAACAATGTCTCAAGTACCAGAAAAATTCACAGGATTCACTTATTCTTCCACTGAAACATGGAAAGAACCACAAGTTAAAGAATTCACCCCAAAAAAATTATATCCAAATGATGTTACAATTAAAGTTACTACTTGTTCAGTTTGTGGTACTGATCATCATACCGTTTCAGGTGGATGGGGACCTCTTGGAAGAGATGATTTAGTTGTTGGACATGAAATTGTTGGAACTGTTGTTGAAGTTGGTGACAAAGTTACTAAACATAAGGTCGGTGATGTTGTCGGAGTTGGTGCTCAATGTAATTCATGTGGAGAATGTGCCCAATGTAAAAATAATAATGAACAATATTGTGCCCAAGCTGTTCCAACTTATAATGCAGTTGATCCACATTCAGACAATGTTGTAAGTCAAGGAGGATTTGCATCTCATATTCGTCTTAATGAAAGATTTGCCTTTGAAGTTCCAGAAGGTTTAACAGCTGAAGAAGCAGCACCATTTTTCTGTGGTGGTTTAACAGTCTATTCACCATTAATTAGAAACTTACATCTTGACAGACCACAAAAAGTTGGTATTGTTGGTATTGGTGGATTAGGACACATGGCCATTCAATTTGCTAATAAATTAGGAGCAGAAACTATTGCATTTTCAAGAAGTTCTAAAAAAGAAGAAGAAGCAATTAAATTAGGAGCTAAACAATTAATTGCTACATCAGAAAATCCAGATTGGTTAGAAGAACATAGAAGTAGTTTTGATTTAATTTTAAATTGTGCTACAAGTTTTTCAGCTATTGATATGGATGGACTTCTTGATGCTACTAAACCAATGGGTAAAATCATTGGTGTTGGTCTTCCAGATGGTCATGAATATATTAAACTTCAAGCTGTTAAGTTTGGTATTAGTGGTAAATTCATTGGTGGTTCATTAATTGGATCAAACAATGAAGTTCCAGAAATGTTAAAATTTGCTGCTGAACATAATATTAAACCATGGACTGAAGTTTATCCAATCAGTGAAGAAACTTACAAGACATCTATTGAAAGAATTGGTAAGAGTGATGCTAAATATAGAATTGTTTTAAAGGATCTTGATAAATTCTTCGAATCCAAATAGAGAAGAGATGATAGATGATAGATGATGAGAGATAGATAATGATAGTATATAGTCAATTTAAGATAAAAATAGAAAGTGTATAAGAATTGGCGATTTAGAGTTTTATAGTCCCTCTCTTCTGATTCTTTTCTAATTCTGACATCTTTCCTGCATTGTCATCTCAGTCGTGTACTTCCCGTCCTTATCATCACTCGTGGGACCGCGATTGCTTCTGAAACAAGTCCTACTCTACAACATACACATGAGTGACCAGAAAGATTCAGACTTCTCCTCCTCGTCCCATCCCCCTACAAACCTTCCTCAAACATCAGATATCCAAATTGACCAGTTAACAGAACCTCAATCTACAGGATCACTAACTGATAAATACTATGGTTATGAATCTGAAGATTCTGGTGATTCTGGTGAAGGAGAATTCGTTCTTAAAAGAAGTGACTCATCGTCTTCAATTAGTTTCATCGACCTCAATAAACTCCTCTACCTACAAGAGTTCGATTTCGGCCTCGGGTTAGATCATGTTAGTGATAGTACAAAGAAGAAATTCCTCGAGATGAGAAATAAAACAAGACAAAGGTTTAATAAACTAAAAATAGACCCAAATCAAACTCGTGATTTCGTGAAGTTACAAGAACATCTAAACCAAAGATTGGCTAAATTCGATGATAAAATTCATAAAAATCTCGCCAGTTCTGCAACTGAAAAATTATTCTATGCTTTAGCCGTAGGTTCGATCGCAGCTGGTGGGTTTATAATTGGGAAATATCCAACTTATTTCCATGTATTCCATACTGTTCTCTTTTGCTTGTTGATGCCTATAAGATTCTATTCATATTTCAAACAATCATTTCAATATTATTTAGCTGATTTATGTTATTATGTAAATCTACTCTTGATGCTTTTTATATGGTATAAACCCGATTCAAAATCTTTATTTGTATCTGTGTTTTCTTTATCTCTTGGTACTCTTTCATTTGCTGTAATAACATGGAGAAATTCGTTGGTGTTACATTCTATTGAAAAGACTACAAGTTCTTTTATTCATGTAATGCCTCCAATAACTCTTTTTGTAATGGTTCATGAGATGCCTCAAGACTTCATTAAGGTAAGGTTCCCTGCTTTAACACAAATAAATGATTGGCATTTTGTAAATGGTATTATAATCACCTCTATCTATTATACTATTTGGCAAGTAAGTTATCATTATTTTATCACTATACGTAAAAAGAAAGAGATTGAAAACGGTAGAGTTACATCTTTTACTTATTTAAGGAAGAAAAATAAATCAACTTTATTAGGTAGATTTGTTAATTCTTTACCATATAGTTGGATGCAAGTAACTGCTTTTACATTTATTCAATTTTTTTACCAAATCTTGACGATGTTGCCATGTCCAATTTGGTATAAATACAAACATCTTTGTGGTGTATTTGTAACATTTGTATTCATTTGGTCGAGTTATAATGGTGCAACTTATTATATTGATGTATTTGGAAAGAGGTTTGAGAAAGAGGTTAAGAAGTTAAAGGAGGAGATAAACGATTTACAGGCAAGAATCGATAGTCCTGAGTTGAAGCCAAAGAGCTGATTATTTATTAATGTACAATATAATTGACTGTATCACCAACTCTCTCTTCTATTTCCTCTCTTTGGTTTCTCTTTCTTTCATGAGCTACGTTCTTCTTCACATTACTTTTCCTAAATAGAAGAAATCTTCCCTATATTGCAACTAAACAACCACTCATTTCTGTCCCAACCTTCCTTCATCTAACCTAATTATGCAGGTATGGGAACGGCTGCAAAAAATAAACCTCAAAACCCTCTGCGACTTTGTGTCACATTTCGTACCTCTTCAAATTGTCATCTCTATTGTCTCTGGACTACCAATTGAACTCTTCACATTAAAACCTTTGTATAATAAATACCCATCCAGATCTCTGCCCTCACTACCCTTAGGAAACTACGTAGGATAATGGCTATCACAAGAGTAGAAAATTAATCTTTGTTATACAGTAGGGCGTGGGCATGGACTATCCATTTCATATACACTATCTTGTTCCGGTCTCTACATTCGTTTATTAATCAATACACTTCTAAAATATATCTACCGTCTTCCTTCATATCTTCAATAGCCTTGGTAAGATCTTTAATTTCTTCACCATTCTTTGCAGCACCATTTTTAAGGACATCTTCAAGACATGCTGTAATATCAGGTACTGGCCATGTTGGACCACATAAATAGAATGAACCATTCTTTGCTACTATAGCATCAGTCAAATCTTCAATCTTATCTCTAATCTTATCTTGAATATAAATTTTTTCAGGTTGATCTCTTGAGAAAGCAGCACCAATATGAGTTAAAATACCAGCATCTTTATAAGCTTCCCATAATTCACCATAAAGGTATTCTTCCTTTTTGTGTCTTGAACCCATAAATAAATAAATATCACCAATTGTCATACCTTGTTGTTGTTGCCAAATCTTTTCTTCAATAAATGCTTTGAATGGAGCTAAACCAGTACCTAAACCAGACATTACAATTGGTTGTTCAGGTAATGGAGGTAATTTCATAACTGATGGTTTAACACTAACAATTAATTCATCACCAATACTTAAATCACTCAAATATTTTGAACAATGACCCCATCTCTTTCTACCTTTTGAATCAGTCCAATCAACAACAACAATTAATAAATGAAGAGCATTGTTATGCATTTTTTGTGATGAAGCAATAGAATATTCTCTTCTCTTTAATGGAGCAATGATTTTAACTAATTCTTGGAATGGAGGTCTACAACTTTTAAATTCTTCTAAAATATCCCAATAAGTACAGAAATCAACTTCTTGTCTCTTCTTTAAATCAGCAGCTCCTTCACTACTTGCTAATTTATTAAGAGCTTCCTTTTCTTTATCATCTTGAGCAAATTCTGCTAAAGATTCATAAAATCTTTTTGGAGGTTTACCTAAGAAATCAAGAGTTTCACCAAGTGATTGTCTTACACTTCTAATTTCTAAAAATGATGGATCATCTTTATTAGAAATTTCAATTAAAGAATCTGGATCTAATCCATAAAATTGAATAAATTCTTCAACATCTTCAGGATGATTACGTCCATGAATACCTAAAGCTTCACCAATATCATAAGTTAAACCAGTACCTGAAATATCAAATTCAATATGGAAAATATTTCTTGAATATTCTGCAGGGGTAAGTCTAATATTTTCTTGGACTTTAACAATGAAATTCTTAACAGGTAAATCTGGTCTTAATTCATTACTTGTATTATAAGCTTCTCTAAATGTTAATTTCTTTGCTAAATCTAAATATCCTGTATGATTAGTTTCTTCAGGGATTTCTGTATCATTACGAGGGTTTGGATTGAATGAAGTTTCTAATGGGAAAAATGGTAATTCCAAAATTTCTTCATCTTGTTCAGCTTCTAAATCTTTCCAATTAGGATCGATTTTTAAAGGTTTTAAACCACCCTTTTCTTTAACAGTTGAAATGAATTTATCAACAACTGCTGCTAATAATTCAAATCCTCCACCATTTGCTTGAAGAAGTTTGTTAACAATATATCCATTTAATTCTGGTAATGCAACAGACCAGAAAGCATATTGAATTAAAAATTCATTAGAAAATCCTTTGGTTGAATCTTTAAGTTCTTCTAATTCATCAAGACATGAAAAATCTATAAATATAACATTTGTACCATTATTTACAAGTGTACGTTTAAATTCAGTATTAAGTTTTTTACTAAGTGCTTCTTCATCAAACTTCTTTTTATTACCAATGAATAAAGTACCATTTGGTTTAAGAGTTGATAAGATATCATAACTTTCAAAGATACTGACGTCTTCAACTAATACAATATCAGCAGAATCAACATCAAAACTTTTATCTTTTGAACTAACAATTTGACTTTGAAATAATCCTCCATTTTTTGAGTTGTCATATTTAGTTCTAATACTGACGTTTTTGGTATTATCTAAAGAGAGTGAAAATGCTAATTTATTACTTGTTGAATAAAATTCTCCATTATCGTTACCCCAAATGAGATATGATCCAAAAGGTGAGGTATTAGCAGTAATATCACCAACAACTTGTTCTGGTTCAGAAAGGGTAAGTTTTGGATCTAATTCAATAAATTGATTCAAGATTTTAGTAATTGTAATTGGAGTCCAAACAAAATCTAAAGGATATTTGAATTCATCAATATCAAAGAAAATCCCATTAAGGAAAAGACCAGAAGAAATATCACCTTTCAAAGAGATATTTGAAGAACCTAAAATGACAAGTTTTTTAGTCAGAGATGGGAGACTAGTTAAGAATTCATCAACACAAAATGGAATTGGAACTCTAATCTTTAATACTCCAACTGAAGTATCTTTAGCAACTTGGCTGAACTTTGTTGATTCGTTGGTACCATAAGTAACGAAAACAGTTTCAGCATTTGGGTTACCAGAATATTCAAAAGGAGATAATTTCTCACCAACTAATTCACTTAAATCAGTAAATGCTTTAGAGACAGCATCAGAGTTTGATCCATTGAATGAGCCAGCTTGACTTACTAATTTTTCATATAAATCACCAACTTTTTCAATACTTAATAAGTTTTCATATTTTCTAAAAGTCTTTACACCTTCAGTACCATCAAACAAATTAACACAAGGTGATCCAATTAAGTAACTAATATATTTGGTTAAAACACTCAAATATTGTTGTTCTTTACCATCAAAAAGATTAACAGCGGTTAAAACTGGATAATTCAATAATCTTGCACTAGCTAAACCTTTTTCATACAGATTTACAAGAGATGAATCAAAATCAACGGCTGAAACATTTAAAGAAATTGGAAGTTTAGATTGAGTCTTTAAAACTGGTACCATATAATTTAAACCTGTTACATCAGTGATTACAGAAACTGGTTCACTTGAATCTTGACCATTTAAATATCCTAAAATTGAATTACCTGCACCAGATCTAATCTCAAATTTATTGAAAATTGGGGTAATACCAAAATAATTCTTTCTTTGATAAGTCTTTGTCCAAAGGTTAATATGACTATCGATAGAAGAATCTCCACCAATAGTATTTGAAGAAAAGATCTTGGAACTACTTGCAAAAATACTTTGATTAATGATTGTAATTGGTGAGGTATAACCTGAATCTTTAATTAAACTTGGATCTACTGAGGTATCGAAAGGGTTCCATTTGACAGCTTCAACAACTGAAGTGTTGTTGATGTCACTAAGACTTCCACCTATACTAGAAGAACTAGCATCAGTTGACTGGGTAAGAGCGTGAGGTGCCATTAGTATATGAAAAGTTTTATGATAATGTGAAATACCTGCGAGATGATTGGACTTTTTCACGTGACATGGGGTGATAAGAAAATCTTTTGTCGCTTGCTTATGTAATTGATGTATAAGATTACGTCCAAGCGCGTAAACTGTGGAGTCAGATAGTGTCATAGTGCAAGTGAAAAATATTTAAGAACGACTTTAGTACCTAAATTAAGTATGTTTAGATTAGTTACAAAGAGATTATCTCGAAATTGGACATTTCTGAGACCTTTATCCTCGGGACACGGACCTAAGTCCAATTCTTTTACAATCCTTACTGCTTCCATTATCTCCCTCTCTACTGGAGTTTATGTTGGATCCAAATACCTTCAATCTGATATCCCAAATTCATCCATTTACACTCAATCCACTGCTCCTTTAAAAGATGTTTCACCTCTTCAATATGCTGACGATAAGGCCTTTGCCAGTGCAATTGAAGAAATGAAATCAATTGTTGGATCAGAAAATTGGTCAGAGTCTCCAGATGAAATCTTAGCAGTTTCAGATCTTTTCTTTAGTACTCATAGACCACCAAATCCTAAAAAGAATAAACCAAGTATAATCATTCACCCAGAGAATACAGAACAAGTATCACAAATTGTTAAGATTGCAAATAAGTATAAAGTTCCATTAGTTGCAAATTCTGGTATGACTTCTTTAGAAGGTCATACAATGCATACAAGAGGTCCAAATAGTGTTTCATTGTCCTTTAGTAGAATGAATAAGATTCTTGAATTTCATCCTGATGATTTAGATGTAGTTGTTCAGCCTGCTGTGGGTTGGCAAGAACTCGATGAATTTCTTCAATCAACACCTGAAGGTAAAAGATTGATTTTTGGACCAGATCCTGGGATGGGTGCAACTATTGGTGGTATGGCAAGTTGTTCAGCATCTGGTACAAATGCTTATAAATATGGTACAATGAAAGAAAATGTAATTAATATGACAATTGTTTTAGCAGATGGAACAATCCTTAAAACCAAACAAAGACCTAGAAAATCTAGTGCAGGGTATGACTTAACCAGACTCTTTATTGGACAAGAAGGTACTTTAGGTATGATTACAGAAATCACTATAAAACTTAACGTTAAACCAATATTTGAATTTGTTCATATTGCAACATTTCCAAGTATTAAAGATGCCACCAAAACTGCATCAACAATTGTTGGTAAGAGTGGACTTCAATTGAATGCTTTAGAATTATTAGATAAGACTATGGTTGGATTTGTAAATGCCAGTGGTATAACTGATTCAAAAGGTAATAAAAAAGAATTTAAAGAACAACCAACATTATTAATGAAAATTGGTGGACCAACTGAATCTTCTATTCAACAAGATACAGAACTTGTTAAACAAATAGCAAAAGAGAATAATGTTCAAATCTTTGAATCATCAAAATCTGAAGAAGAAAATTCTCTTTTATGGTCAGCACGTAGAAATGGACTTTGGTCAACTATTGAACATGGACAAAAAGTTTTAGATGATCCAAATGATGTACAATGTTGGACAACAGATATTGCAGTACCACTTTCGAATCTTCCATATGTAATTGCAGAAACAAATGATGATTTGAACCAACTGGGATTTAGAGATAAATTTGCAACCATGGGACATATTGGAGATGGGAATTGTCATTTTTTGATTTTATATAATAAGAAAGATTATGGTAAAGCTCAAGAAGTTGTTGAAAGAATGGTTGAAAGAGCATTAAAATTCGAAGGTACATGTACTGGAGAACATGGAGTTGGAGTAGGTAAGAGGAAATTTTTACCAAGAGAATTGGGTCAAACATCTGTGGACTTGATGAGAAAGATCAAGTATCTGTTGGATCCTAATGGGATTTTAAATCCTGATAAGGTGGTTAAGTTAGAGGAAGGTGATAGATTAGATGAGTTGTTAGAGGGCGGACATGTAGTAGAGGGAACGGGATGTTGTTAAAATGTATAGAATATAGATAATAGATATGCGTATGAAGGCTTCCTCGTCCTTCCTCGTCCTCCATCTTCTTCTCAATCCGCAGTGAAAAATTTATCGACATGAGACCTTTCAACCTTGTAAGGACATTTACTACGTCCATTCCAAGACATAGCAAAACAGAAAACCACCTCAAGTACCTCTCCAAGTTCTATTCCCCAGAACTCCTCCAAAGTATAAAGATCTCAGAGTCCTTGGTAGAACCAGATACAATTCTCAAGCTCTCCAAACAAGGCCCAAATGCTAGATCAAAATTTGCACCAAAAATAAATACTGATTATAGTAAAAATGACCCAAAATGGGATGAACCAATCTTATATCCAAATCAACCAAAAGATAAAACCCCATATCCAAGAATCCCACAAATCCATTCAGCTGATAGAACAGATTTAAAATTAAGAATCTCACCAAAAGATGATTTTGAAAAAAAGAGTCCATATTTAACATCAAGAGAAATTACACAAGGGTTAGTTAAACTTACAGGCTTAGATGCAAACTATATAAGTAAATTATATGTTAGACCAGTTGTAATGAAAAGAGTTAGTTGTCAAACATCAAAAGGTAAAATACCAAATTTTTATTGTTTAACAATTGTTGGAGATAAAAATGGTATGATTGGATTAGGTGAAGGTAAATCTCGTGATGGGATGAGAACTGCTATCCAAAAGGCTCATTGGAATGGAGTAAAGAATTTAAAACCAATTCAAAGATATGAAGATAGAACAATTTTAGGTGATATTAATTATAAATTTCATGCGGTTAAACTTTTCCTTAAATCTGCTCCTGATGGGTTTGGTTTAAGAGTTAATCATAATATTTTTGAAGTTTGTCAAGCTGCTGGTATAAAAGATTTAAAGGGTAAAGTTTATAAATCCAGAAATCCAATGAATGTTGTTAAAGGATTTGTTGATGCTTTAACCAAACAAAACAGTTTAGAGGAATTAGCAGGAAGTAGAGGAAAGAAACTTGTAGATTTAAGAAGAGTTTATTATTCTGCGTAAATAATGTAAATAGATGAGTAATAAATGGGAAGAGTAGGAATAAGGCTTTTCTATGCAAAGCTACGTGCAATCACTCATCTCATTGCTTCTATATTTGGTTGTCCCAACACCCGACCTACTTCCCCTTCGCCAGTGTCTCTGTCTCTATTTTTCTCTCTCCTGTCTCTCCTGTCCGTTTCTCTCTCATCACATCACCTCTTCTCCTTCTCGCACAAGACCCTCATCTATTCATCAATGGTAGTTGATACAACTTATTACGACTTATTAAACATCAAGCCTGATGCAACGGCCTTGGAAATCAAAAAGGCCTACAGAAAAGCAGCAATCAAATTACATCCTGATAAAAATCCAGATGATCCTGAAGCTGCTGCAAAATTTCAAGACGTTGGTGAAGCTTATCAAGTATTAAGTGATGAAGGTTTAAGATCAAAATATGATAAATTCGGTAAACAAGAATCAGTTCCAAGTGAAGGTTTTGAAGATCCTTCTGAATTCTTTTCAATGATCTTTGGAGGTGATGCGTTTAAGGATTGGATTGGAGAATTATCATTAATTCAAGAATTATCCAAGTCTGCTGAGTTGTCAGGATATGGAGATGAAGACAAGGAAAAAACCGGCGATGCCACTAAAGAATCTAAAGATTCCAAGGGTGGTGCTAGTACAGATTCTACTGATACTCCCACCTCGACTGGTGCTACCTCTTCAGCCCCTGATTCCACTCCTTCTGAAAATTCATCTGTCCCTGTTTCATCTGAATCATCTACAGGACCTCTCCTTTTAGAAGGTGACAACTCTACCTCCCTCGAACAACAACGTAAAGAAGAATTAGAAAAATTCGAAGAAGAATGTAGACTTAAGAAAATAGAAATGAGAAAAGAACTTACAGAGAAACTTATTAATAAATTATCACTCTTTACTGAAACAGACATGGGGCCTGATGTCTCGGAATCTTTTAAAGAGAAGTTCAAATACGAAGCAGAAGCTTTAAAAATGGAAAGTTTTGGTCTTGAAATCTTACACACTATTGGATCAATTTATAACTTAAAGCTGAAGATTTTTCTCAAAAATCAAACCTTTTTAGGATTTGGTGGTTTATGGTGGAGTGTTAAGGAAAAAGGTGGTGTTGTAAGAGATACTTTTAAAACCATTACAAGTGCCTTAGATGCTCAACTGACTATGCAAGAATATGCTAAAATGCAAGAAGATAATGAATTCCACGAAAAGAAAGAAAAGGAAGAAGAAGAAGAAGCAAAGAAGAATAAAGAAGAGGTCAATAAATTAGAAAAGAAATTGGAAGAGATGAAATTAGAAAGAGAAAAACAAGAAAAGGAAGGAGAAGAAAAACAAGATGATGGTGCTGGAGAAGACAAAGAGAAAGAAAAAGAAAAAGAAATTCCAAAACATACCCCAGAAGAAATAGCTGAAATGGAACAATACCTTATGGGTAAAGTTATTGCTGCTGCTTGGTCAGGATCAAAATTTGAAATCCAATCAACCGTTAGAACTGTTTGTGATAATATTTTATATGATAAGGATGTTCCTTTGGAACAAAGAGTTGCTAGAGCAAAAGGTCTAAAACTTATTGCTGATGTTTTCCGTCTGACAACTAGAACAGAGGATGAAGCAGAAGAGGCAAGAGTTTTTGAAGAATTAGTTGCTGAATCTTCTAAAAAGAGAAAGAAGGCTAAAAAGTAGATTCTTGTATTTGGTACAGTATGATGTTTATGATAAGTCCAGTTGATTTAGTTAGATAGATTAGTAATATATTTATTAGAATAGCGATGTAGTTGTGAGTTTATTACAATTGAATTATGCTCAATTAATTTTAGTCCTTTCGACTATTATCTCAGATCAATAGATCTCGCAAATTTCAAATTTTGCAGCCAAATCAAAAAATGGAATGGAATATTGAAGCGAAACCTAGGATTAGGATTAGGAATTTCTTTAGAGTCTAGAACGATGAAGAGGGTCTGAAGTTGAACTTTGGTTTTGGTATAAGCAAAATACGACAAAAATAACAGTTAATACCAACACCCCAAATTGAGTCTTTAAAAAGAAGTAAACTTCTGTGATTCAAAATTAGGCAAAGACTCTACCAACTGTTTAAGAGAATGCCTTCCAAAAAAATAATTTCATTCACTGTTTCCACCCATACTTGTTCTATAATAAACTTAAAAAAAATAAAGGTCGTACCCGGATTCGAACCGGGGTTGGTCGGATCAAAACCGACAGTGATAACCACTACACTATACAACCATTTAAGTCGATATTACTACGAACTCTACCGCGGCGCCGTGGTAAATTTACCACGAAACCAAAGGTGCTTAGCCAATAGGCCATAGCAACTTTTGTTGAAAGAATTTTTCAGGGGAAATTTAAAAATGGAAATATGAAAATAAAAATTTCTATATTTCACGATTTTAGATGTTCAGGAGCCTAAGAATGTATTCAGGGGATATAGAGAGAGTAGAAGTATATGACCCCAGAGTTAGGTAGAAAAAGAGATAGATTTGACTGTTTTATAGTAGTATATATTTTGTTAGCGAATAGGGGATAGTAAGATTTTACTATTTTTCTAGACAGCATTTTCAATATAATCCAATGATGCGAGTAGCATCTTCCTAGTTTTTGGTTCTAGTATATCTTGGATCTATAGAGTCTTAAGATGCTTTAGATGACACTTCACGATATTTTACCGTCAACCATTTATTATACACACATAAACGCTATTTATCTAAACTACTATACACCCACTCTGTCAACCAGGACTTAACACACATTCTAAGCATCTAATATATGTGATTTCAATTTTTGTAATTCCAACTCGATGTTTAAATACTTCAACAAAATCTTTGAGTAACTGTTCAAATAAATGGACTCTATGTATCCACCCTTCCAATTCCTTACATCGTATAGATTCTTTCTAGGATTTTCTACACATACAAGAGGCGAAAGAATTATATGGATAAGAGGAATACTGGTTTGATCTATGATAGATTGAGCTTGTTTAGTTAAAGGGAAAGGACTGATTAAGATCATAAAAGTCAGATTAGTTTCTACCTCGGTTTTTATGTGTTGCAAATATATACCAACCAATTCTCTTATAATACTTGCTTTTATTTTTGTACTATGATTTTTACACTGAACAAGGACATTGATGTCATGTTTTATAGAGATGGATTTATTATTAGATTTCGTATTATGAAGTTGATGTAATTCTCTAGAATTGTTAACAATTGGTTTGATTTTAGATTTAGAAGATTTTACAGATTTAAGACCTTTAAGATTTAAGTCAAAGAAATGAGATAAATCCCATTTACCAACTAGATCAATTCCATTATCGAATGATCCACCTTTACGTATAAGATCGAAGCATTTTAGCTTTTCTTCTAGGAAATGTTTAGAAGAATATTCATAGAGGGTGCCTTTAAAGACAGTGGATGAGAGACTTACTTTATGAGATTGACAATGCTTAAGATATGCTTTGTATTCTAGTACCAGGGAGAGGGGGGGAAGTGATTCTGTGGTAAGGCTAGATGATTTTGACTTAGACTCTTTGGTCTTGAGTGTTTTGGATTTGGAGTTCTTAGTCTTAGTCTCGGATTTGGATGCTATAGTTATTATAGGTTCAGCCTGAACTTTTCTTGGTCTACCTCTACCTCTAGGAATGGTATCAGTTGGCACTGAAGTAGCTAGATCACGGGATGGTATTCGAAGGGATACAGTGGAAGGAATCTTCGACCCGAGTGTATCAATTGATCTGAGACGAGTAGGTCCACTAGTACTAACAAAATTTACCACCAGGGACCGCCAATTCCTACAAAAATTCACACGGGAATACCCACACATGTCACTATGAAAACCAGAGTTTCCATTTCTTCTTAGTAGACCCCTTCGAGCCAGTGTATGTGTTATTCTATCAACCAGACTCCACATAGTAAAGCGCGTCTGAAAATTTACCTCAAGATACGACACAAGGACAGAAATTTTTCAGTATGAGATTTGTCTGGATAATCGGATTTTTAGGAATTGTGTTAGCACAATTACAAACAACTCAAATAACATTATACGCTAAAGATTTAGAAACCTCTAAGAAGATAGATCTTGGAACTTTTTCTCCTGATGAAAAAAGTGTGGTTTTAACTTCAATTGATAAGAAATATTGTATTGGAACAAAAGATATACCAGGACATGAATGTTTTATGGTAACAGATCTGATTGGCCAGATTGTGATAAGATATGACCAAAAAGGAGAAATCGAAGGATTAGGTATACGAGAAAGAAGTGATAGACCTGGTGAATCAGATGTGGTTTCTATAGTTAAAATGAAGGGAAATGTAGTGTCCGGACCAAATCTTAAGCCGAATAACAAGAATAAAGGGAAAGAGGTTAAGGTTGAGGAAGTGAAGGGGGAAGAAGTTGAAGAAGAAGAGAAGAGTTTTGTGCAAAAGTACTGGACTTATATAGTACCACCGTTATTGATATTGTTTGTGTTGTTAGGAGATGATGAGAAGAAGTAGAAACAGAGGATTAAGTAGTGAATATGATATTGACGAGAGTAGTAAATGGGAGAGTAATGGAGTAGATAGGTATGATGTGAAAGGATGGGAATGGGGACCGGATGTCAGGGATCAGGAGAAGAAAATTGGAAGAGTGTAAGGAAGAAGGCTATATAGAGAATATCTTGCATTATTTATAGGCCCTTTAAGAGTATGGGGTCATGGAAAGACTTAATAAACAGAAGGGAAGGGGAAGGGTATTAAGTACGAACATATGAACGAAATAATGACTAGCTAATTGATCGATAACTATTACATTAGCTAATTGATAGATAACTTATATCAACTATGACAATTACAGACTAAGGAGACCCAGAGATCTAGTTAATATATAAACAATTCTATATAAGAGGAAACACTAGTGAATTCTACTTTGAATTCCATAGCACATACTTCCTCCGAATTGATATTCGACCTATAAATCATACGAACTAATACCACTTCTCTATACCACCGATTAGCAGGTACACGTACCAGGCTAAACCCTATCAAAACATAAATTAAGGGAATATATGTAGAATAGCAAGAATCGGAGCATATAGGAAACACAGTCTCGGACTATTGAATACTCCGAAACAATCAAACAATTATAGCCAATAGAGGCCCATCTTAATAGAGCCAATAGAGAGATGAGGGTTTGTGGAGAAGAGATTAAGGGAGATAGAGAGGATAGATACAGTGACAGAAAGAGACGGAAGGAGACAGATAGGAGACATAGGAATAGACCAGGACCTAACCAATTGTATGGACCAAGATTATGCCACCAAATGACTCCCACCTTAGATCTCGTTAATCCGGCCCTCACTATTGGCTCAATTTTTTTGTCTCGGAGTGTTTGTCCCTCCCACCAAAGATGAGTGTCTCTACCAAGCGTATTAACGAATCAAAATCCAAACATTTTCTCATTACAAACTTTTCAACTACAACTTTGTAACTCAACTTAACCAAGATAATGTTAAGAGGTTTAAAAAGCAGCAATACCCGAGTCTTAACCAAGAGATTCTTTCAATCTTCTAGTAAAAGATTATCAGATGTTTCAGTTACAGTTGATGGTAAAACCATTAATATAGAAGCAGGTTCATCAATTATTCAAGCAGCAGATAAAGCAGGAGTTACGATTCCACGTTATTGTTATCATGATAAATTAGCCATTGCAGGTAACTGTCGTATGTGTTTAGTTGATGTTGAAAGAATGCCCAAATTAATTGCATCATGTGCTATGCCAGTATCAAATGGTATGGTTGTTCATACAGATAGTGAAAGAATTAAAAAGGCAAGAGAAGGAGTAACAGAAATGTTATTAGAAAACCATCCATTAGATTGTCCAGTTTGTGATCAAGGTGGAGAATGTGATTTACAAGATCAAAGTCAAAGATATGGTAATGATAGAGGTAGATTTAAAGAATTAGTTGGTAAAAGAGCAGTTGAAAATAAAGCTATTGGACCATTAGTTAAGACATCTATGAATAGATGTATTCATTGTACAAGATGTGTTAGATTTATGAATGATGTTGCAGGAGCTCCAGAATTAGGTACATCAGGTAGAGGTAATGATATGCAAATTGGTACATATATTGAAAGAAATATAAATTCTGAAATGTCAGGAAATATAATTGATTTATGTCCAGTTGGTGCATTAACAAGTAAACCATATGCATTTAAAGCAAGACCTTGGGAATTAAAACGTACTGAAACTATTGATGTATTTGATGCTATTGGTTCAAATATTAGAGTTGATGCTAGAGGTATTGAAGTTATGAGAGTTTTACCAAGATTAAATGATGAAGTTAATGAAGAATGGATTAGTGATAAATCAAGATTTGCTTGTGATGGTTTAAAAACTCAAAGATTAACAAATCCTTTAATTAGAAATGGTAATCAATTTAATGTTGGTACTTGGGATGAAGCATTAAGTAAAATTGCTGAAGCTTTTAATGAAATTAAACCAAAAGAAAATGAAATTAAAGCAATCTCTGGTGCTTTATCAGATGCTGAATCAATGGTTGCTCTTAAAGATTTACTTAATAGATTTGATAGTGAACATTTAGATACTGATGTTAAATTAACCACTGATGTAACAGGTTTTGATATTAGAACTAATTATACTTTTAATTCAACTATTGATGGTATTGAAGATGCTGATCAAATTCTTTTAATTGGTACAAACCCAAGACATGAAGCTGCTGTACTTAATTCAAGAATTAGAAAAGTATGGTTAAGAAGTGAATTAGAAATTTCTCATATTGGTGAAGAATTCAATTCAACTTTTGGTTTAGATCATTTAGGTACTACTGTTAATGATCTTAAAAAGGCTTTAGCTGGTGGTTATGGTAAAAAATTATCTCAAGCAAAGAAACCTCTTATTATTATTGGTTCAGGTATTAGTAATTCTGAAGATATTTCATCAATTTATTCAACAGTTTCTGAATTTGTTGATGCCAATCCAAATTTCAATACTCCAGAATGGAATGGATTTAACCTTCTTCAACGTGAAGCTTCAAGAAATGCTGCTTTAGATATTGGATTCCAAACCATTTCTTCTCAAGTTAAATCAACCACACCAAAAATCATTTATTTATTAGGAGCTGATGAAATTAAAAATTCAGATATTCCAAAAGATGCTTTTGTAATTTATCAAGGTCATCATGGTGATTTAGGTGCATCATTTGCTGATGTTATTTTACCAGGTTCTGCTTATACTGAAAAATCAGCTACTTATGTTAATACTGAAGGTAGAACTCAAACAACTAGAGCTGCTGTTAATCCTCCAGGTGTTGCAAGAGAAGATTGGAAAATCATCAGAGCTTTAAGTGAATATTTAGGTACTCCACTTCCTTATGATGATATTTATGCCATAAGATCAAGATTAGGTCAAATTGCTCCTCATTTAGTAAGACATGATGTTATTGAACCAACTTCTAATGATATCTCTTCAATTGGTATAAAAGATATTGTTGGTAAAACAAATGGTATAACGAGTGTTGGAGTTCCATTAAGAAATCCAATTGATAACTTTTACTTTACTGATGTTATCTCAAGATCATCTCCAACAATGGCAAAATGTATTGCATCATTTGGAGCTCAAGTTGATAAAGTTAAAGATGATAAGCCAATGATTGATATGGCTTAGGTGGGAGAGATAGAGCGAATCGGGATACTGTGGTCCAAAAAGAGTGGTCAAAGCATAGATCATTTATATTTAAGCATGAGCATTGTTGTAGAATAATACGTAGACACGTAGAATACATAAAGAAATAGGTAGATGTAGGTGTAGTAGATATTGGGGATGAGAGGATCAGACAAGGGGACAAGGGGAGATAGGGATAAGCCATCTAAGGGCAGACTAACAGGCCAAGGGTCAAGCAGACCAAGCAGGCCAAGAGTAGACAGACAGAGAAGACTAGACACAGCAAATACCAAGTGCACAAACTAAAACCACACCCATAAGCCTCATCAAGGCCTGCGTCCTTTACTTATTGATATCTAGTGATATTGAACAACACACGACTATCTATTTTAAGTCTACCCCACCTTCTTATCTTCACCCTCTTATCTTCACCCTCTGATTCTTCCTCCTATCCTCTCCCCCTATCCCATTTTCCCGGTCTTGCTCCCCACTTCTATCTTGTCAACGTCTGTCCCATCTGATTCCTTATCTCATCTCATCGCATCTCGCATTATCCCGATACCTTATCTATATGTCGATGCAACAAGACCCAAGGGCCTTCATGAAAAGATGGAGACTCTCTAAAGCATGTGCAAGATGCAGAAGACTCAAAATGAAATGTGTCTTCGAATCAGAAACTTCAATAGCTTGTGCAAGATGTTCAAAAGCCAACTTTGAATGCTCTCCAGATAACGATCCAACTGCTAAAACTGCTAGAAGAAAAAAACCAATGATTTTAGAGGAAAATATTTCTCCAGGGATCACTTCAGAATCAATAGCAGGTACAAATAATACAGATCAAATCACACAACTTCAAAATCTTGTTAAATCAGTATCTGCCTCATTAACTTCTCTACAACATGATATTGCAATAAATCCTTCAATTTCTAATTCTGATCAAGCAAGATTAAGAGGATTGAAAGCTTCTGTTGGTACCATCAACAAAAACTTAACAGATATCTTGAAACCCTCAGAAGGGAATCTTAAACAATTTCAAGATTTCCATAAATCTCCTTCTCTTGAAAATTGTCCTTATATTCCATTTGATTCAAATATCGTAAAGGAATTGACTGAAACTCATGATATAGTTCATATACAAGAACTACGGATCCGTTTCGATTTCTTCTTAGAAGAAATGCTACCTTATTATCCTACAGTATCATTCTCTAAATCACTTTCTAATTTCGATTATCTTTACGAAAAAGACCCTCTCCTTCTTATAGGTTGTATATATGTTACAAGTATTAATGATAATGGGATATCAGAGAAGATCAAACAACAATATCCAAACGTTGAAGAAAAGATCTCTAATTCAACTCTTAACCAAGTATTGAATTATTATTTAGAAAGTTTTATATCTTATCATGTATATATCAAGTCTCATGATTTTAGTTTTAGACTTGTGGATTTGTGTTTGATTTTGTCTTTATGGTGTCTCCCAACCACTGCATCTGGTCATTTTAAAAATCAATTCCATTTACTTATTGGGTTTAATATATCTCTATGTATAGATTTAGGGGACATTCCCAAATCTCTTTACAAAACAACTGGGGTACCGTTAATATCCGATGATTCAGAACAAAGAAATCATCTTCGTGCATTCCTTAGTATCTATGTGTCTTGTGGATCTCTTGGACTTTCTTTACCAAGATTTAAACTTGTATCTTGGACTAGACAACATCATTTTGCTGTTGAACTTTTGATGAAACAAGGATATGATGAACAAGGGGTTCAACTTCCAACAAAAAGTGATAGATATCTTTGTTATTTGTCTAAAGTAATTCGTTTAGGTCAAGAAATGTTTAATTTCTTTAGTCCAAGTTTACTTGAACCAACCCCAAGAAAGAAAGATTCTGTATTCAGTAACACTCTAGATCCATCATCTCATTCTTTCCCCCATATAAAGTTTATTCTTGATAATTATGAACAAAAGCTTCATCTGTTATTAGTTGAAAGTGGATTTGTTGATACCCCATTACCAGAATCTGGTAAACAGGAACCTTCAGAAAAATATCTTTTATCAGTGATTTATTACCAGCTATTAATGATTGTGTATGATGGTTTAGTTAGTAGATTTTTCTTATTTGAATCAAAATTTGGTGATGATTCAGATACAATGGCATCCATTCAATATGTGGTTAAATTGATAAAGCTATGTGAAAATTTACTCGAATCTTTTATAATCTTAGGTCGTGAGCGTACTATAAATGTACCAACTTTTTTATTTTATAGACCCATGCATTCTCTTATTTTACTTGTAAAATTAAGACTTCTTGTAAAATCATCTAATATGAATAAAAAAAGTCAATTTGTTCATCCAAAAGATTTAGAAATTAACGCTGAAAAATATTTTAATAGTATTCAAAATTTAATTCATGAAGGACAACAAAAGTATAGTTCAATTGTTTGTTCAAGAATGGCTATTATTTTATCTAGAATTGAAAAATGGATGAAATTGAGTAGTGGTAAACCAAGTCAAGAATCTTCAGAATCTCATCTAGCAAATATGTTTGATACAAGTAAAGAGATTGAAAATTTAAAAGCTCCTAAAGAAGATGTAGAGCCAGTGGTTGAACCTGAGAATGGGACGATCCAAGAGATCTTTCAAAGTATTGATGCTGATCTTTTGAAGTTTTTAAATCCGTTAGATGCAAATATTGATTTTGATATTAACTTTCCAAGTTATGGTATGGACGGGTATGATATGATGAGAGATTGGTAGAAAATAATGTTTTATATATTTAATGTACAATATAATGGTGCCTCTAAAACTTAAACTTCTTTGGCTCTATATCTTCAGCAACTTCTTCCTCTTCTTCTTCTTTACTATCTTCAACCTTATCTTTCAATACTGTGTAAAGTTTCTTATTTGAATTATCCACTTTTTCAACCTTTTCTTCCAATTCCTTTTCAACACCTTCTTCTTCGAAATATGTTGGGGCATCACCTTGAACAGGCTCTTCATCTCCAACCACGCCCTCTACTACATCATCAACATCCTCTTCACTTTCACTCTCTTCTTCCTCTTCTTCACTTTCATCCTCCTCCATCTCACCCCAATGACCATCCGGTCCATTTATATACACCTCTGCTTCAGTTTGACTATCTTCACCCTTTGTTAAGTATCCACAATTTGCATACGCCATATCTATCCCAGGAATTATCAAATGTTGATAAGCTGGAGGTTTACCAATTTCTCTCATATTAGAAATCCACGGTGGAGGAGTTCTACCATTCTCAGGTAACCCCATAGCTTTCAATAACTCTGATGAAAGTGACCCTGGTTTTACATCCAATAACTTATCATCATTATCATCACCAATTTCTCTTCCTTCAAAATATAAATCTCCATACCCAAAAAGTTTAGGTCGAGTTTGATACTTAAAAAATGCATCATGAAGTTTTTGATAATCAATATCTAAGTTCCCCATTTTTGGTTGAACTTTTTCACGTTGTTGTTGTCTTAAACTCAGCAGATCAACGTTATTTCTCATATCTTGAATTCCTGTTTCTCGTATATATTCAGGTAATTGAAACGGGGCCCTTTCTATGGCTTTTTTACCCGTGAGATAATCTCTTTTATTGGACCAATGGGATGGAACAGGTATGACATTAAGATTTTGTTTAATAGAAACTAAAAAAAAAGGATCACGTGAGTTAATATCACACCAATCTACAATTTGTGGGAATTTTGTATGGGACTTAAGGTAAGCCATTGAAATATTTGTACGGTTTTGTGGTTGTTCATCTTCAGATTCTAACTCTGGTTCCAGATCTGATGGATCTTGAGGAGGTTCATATGGTTCAAGAGATTGAGTAGATTGTGTAGGGATAGATTCTTTAGTTTCGAAATGGGAGAAGATGTTTTCGAATTGGGAAAATAATGATCCAGTGGAATGGCTATTTGTGTCAGATTTAGGGTCTTTCAGTTCTGTATGAGATGAGGTCTGAGATGAGGTATGAGATGAGTTAGATGGTTCTTCTGGTTTTGGTGTTATTTGTGTGGGTCCTTTGTCAACCAGTGACTTTATAGAACCATCAGTATTCTTCTCGTCTGTGGTTGTTTCATCATTCTTCTTGTCGTCTGTGGGTATTTCATCATTCTTGAGGTCTATAGTCTGAGGTTCAGGTTCTTTGGATTCTTTGACTGGCACTTGTTTCTCTTGTACCTCTTTCTTCTCCTGATTTCCTTCTCCAGCCAAATCCTTCGTATCTCCGTTTTCCTCCAACTTCCTTCTCTTTGCTTTCTCTCTACGTAGCTGATTCTTCAGTCTTACTTTACCCATGATGATATTTATTCGCAAATCTATTTACTGAGACATTACTGAGAAAGGACTGACAACTCGAGGTAATTACCACATGCCGTAGTTATCACCAATCTATATATCTACTTCCCAAGATCATCTAATTGACTCTGTATCTTTCTTATTTTAACCCTAACCTTTTCTATTCTATCATTAACTTCATCAGTATTCTTTTCCATCACTTTTTGTAATTCTTTAGCTCTTTCTTCAATACTCAGGGCAGTATCAAACACAGTTATACTTGACCCCATTGATTTAGCTCCTAATGCATCTTGATTGTTGTTAGTTGGAATTTCCTTGTCATTATCCCTTCCCTCTCCATCAGTTAACTTTGGGGTGGTAAGTCCTATTGTCTCGTCTGCCATATTAAGGTAATTTTTCATTTCGCACACCATGAATCTACTATTCTTATCATATTTTATAGTATGTGTTCTTGGTATAAATGATCCTATCTCAGATTTGAAGTTTCAGGTGTCATACAATCGATCAATTACCCCAGAATCATTCTTTTCCCCACTTTTTAACTCGATTCAGATATCAAATAAGGACACCGAATTATTTTGTATAGTTCCAAATTTCACTGATCCAACTATCATTAAACAATTAAATGGAGATGAAAACTTACAAGATCAGAAGATTTCAGATGAGTCTCTTCTATCTAAGGGTGTAGAAACACTTGAAAACCTCATGTCTGAATCATCAGGTCTTTTCACCTCAGCATCTTTTGGAGATTATTGGACTTATGGATACTTTTTTGGTGATAAACTTATTCAATTCCATCATAATAGTGAACTATTAAAAGAAAAGGGTATATATAAACCAGAGTTCCCTAACTTTGTATATGTCTTAGGAAGATTTCTCGGAAGTAACTCCAATAATCCAACGATCTCTAATCAAGCAACGAGTTCAAGTAAGAAGTTATCAGTAAAAGATTTCGAGTTACTTGATGATCCAATGGCCTTATTAGAAGGCGCTAAACCACCAAAGGTTTTGAAACATACCCTAGGTGGAGGAGAACTTTGTGATCTTACATCTGAACCCAGAACTGTAGAAATTATATATAGATGTAATCCAAAATCAGAATCTCCAATGATTCGTCTGGTACATGAAATACGTACTTGTGAATACCGGGCGTTAATAGATATCCCTGGATTATGTGAATTCGATCAATTTGTACCAAAGAATGATGAAAAGGTCGTTCAAATAGAGTGTAATAGATTATTTGAAGAAGAACCATATTCTGTTACTTTCCCCCAACCAAGATCATCACACGTTAACTTACAAGATTTTGACCTTACACCAGCTGGAAATGGGGTATTCTGGGGTAATTCAAAAGTGGTTTCATCAGATTTATATACCAAAAGGAGTGTGATGTTTTATACGGGAGATTTGAAAGATTTTCTGCATTTATTTGTTCGAGCTTTTACTGATAGTATTGGTAGTAAGATCATCTCACCAAATGATAAAGTGTTGAATTGGGATGATGGGTTTAAGGCTTGGTATGAAGTTTATGATTATATGGGAGACTTTCTTTGGGTTGTAAAGACAGAGAGATTGGTTAATTTAGGAACAACTCAATTTGTATTTGCGATAGTTGATCCATTTAAATTGACTGATCAAGATGGTGATGAAGTTAAGGCTCCTAATGTAGGAGATAGACAAAGATATGAATTTGAGATGTTTATTGAAGGAATGGGCAAGGGAATGATAATGGAAAAGGAGGAACAAGAGATAGAGACAGAGACAGAGACAGAAGCAATGGAGCAAGAGTTTGAGACGGTTACAGTTACAAATACAGTAACACAAACGATATCGGAGTTTCAAGATCTTATACAGCTGCTTAATGAGTTAGACCCCAACCAATTACAACATGTGTTTAATTTAGTTAGGAATTGATATGTAACGAATAGATGAGAGGTAGAGGGTGGAGGGTAGGGTAGAGAGGATACGGAGGGGAGAGGATACAGAGGATACGGAGGGGAGAGGATACAGAGGGTAGAGAGGATGGAGTATCGGATGAGGTTCGGCGCACCAGATCAAGTAGCTCCAAAACCCAGTCCAGACTTTCTACATATACCATTATACCGTTTCTTATCTCACCTCTTAGGCCATCTCTCCATCTCTCCCCTTCTCCCCCTTCTCCCGCTTCTGCTCCTTCTCCTTCTTCTGCTCCTTCTCCCTCTGTATTCTCACCCACCCAATGTCTCGTCCCACTCATCTCTGAGATTTTTCTGCGAACTCATCCCAATGAACTCACTTCAAAGAAGACTACCATTAATTCCTACAAGGAATATATCCTTCCTTAAACGTCTTCTTGTCCTTAATGACAATTCAAGCACCCAGAATGACCAGCTTTATACATGGGACGAATCACCATATGAGGATCTTAGAACTAGAGCAGCTTATATTAGAGCCAAAGCTTCATGTCCAGTAACTAATAAACCAGTAAATTTTGTTTGTCCAATTTCAGGTATTCCAACTCATCATGATCAAACAGCTTGGGAAAACGATACTCAATATCATTCAAAGAAAAAATATGAACAATTGAAAAAAGTCAACCTTTATGAACATGATTTACGTTCAGGTAGAACATTTGATGAATTTGTATTTCCAAAAGAACAAGAAAATGATTTTATGACAAGTTTAAATAATTGGGATTCATTTTTTTATACACGTGATTTCAATCCAATGAATACAGATTATAATTTAGCAGCTGCAACAAAAGTATTAACATATCCAATAACTATAGCATCAGTTTTACATAGATTATCACCATTTTTTTTAGAACCAAAAGGTCCTTTAACTCTTGAAGGGTTAAAATCTATTTCTGCTTTACGTTATACTCTTTATCCACCATACGTTAAGAATGAGGGTAAAACTTTTAAAGAAAGACCAATTAGAATTTTCATTGTTGGAGCCAAGATGGAAGCCATGTTACCAGGATATGTTTGGAAGCAATTTGGATACTTGTTCCCAAATAATAAGTTTGAATTCCATTTCATTGGACCAGAATGTTATTTTGATAGAACCACCAAATCTTTTACATCAACAAATGAACCAAATGGTAGAGCATTAATTGAAAGATATGATGAACAAATTACTCTTCATTATCATACCCTTTACTTTCATGAGCTTTATAATTTTGGTGATCTTTTCCCATTTGATCCTTATTTAGATATCTTCTTTTTATTCCATCCAGGATTTCAAACTCCTGATAAGATTCATTGGGATCAAAGTTTAAAAGGTTTATTAGAATCAAAATGTCCTGTTTATGTTACAGGATATCATGAGTTAGATACTTTAAGAGAAATGAGTTGGTTATTAAATCATGAATTAAATGATGAAATGGATATTTTAATGAATCAAACAAAAAATGTATTTGGTTCAACCAAAATTGATTTAGTTGATTCGAATCCTACTGAGACATTTCAAGCAAATGATGAAATTTTTGCATTCAGAGGTAAGAGATATCATGCAATTAGGAAATAATGTACATAGTAATAGAAAATGACTAGACTGGGAGTCCATATCTCACCTGCCCTTTTCTTCTCTCTCAATCGCATTAACACCTCATGAACGACCCATTCACCTTACTTCTATCAGTAGAAGAAATCAATTATACCGACCAAACCCCAATCCTAGGCTCAGACACTCTCCCAATACGTCTCACGCTACGCCACCATGTCCATGATGTCCTACACTCAATTTGGTATAACTCAACAAATTATCAACTAAAACCTGTCTTTCTTCGTATCACAGATCAGAATAATGTTTCATTAAGTGACTCCACTTTCGAACAAATCCTTGAAACTTCCACACCTCCTTCCACTCCTGTTACCTCCTTCAAGTTAATCATTGACTATACGCTCTTCTTCTCTCCAGCAATTCCTCATCGTGATCCTCATGAAGAATTATTCGATATAGTAGTAGAATGGAATGATACACATGGTAGAACTAATAACATCACCATAAGAGAACTGTTGAAGTGTACTATTAAAACATTATTAGACTATGTAGCCGAAGAACGTAATAAATCTGTTCCTGATTCTGACCCAATAGATGGATCTTATTTCAATTTGAGGTACTGGTCACATGACTCTGTATGTGATATAGATTCAACTATATCTGATATTATTGAACTTGATGTTCCTCCATTAATTCCTTTACTTTTTGAGCTTCTGTACAACCTTGAACCTCCTCAATCTACTCCATCCAGTAGATTTTTCATCAAACTTAATTCTACCGTACCAACTCTTCAAAATGAATTGAGTTTATTTGAAATCAACTCCAGTACTACAACACGTGAGTTCGTCAATATGATCACTGAAAGAGCTGATAACTATCAAGTCCGTAGAACTTTTTTTGATCAAGTCAAATTACAATATAACGATGAATACTTTACTACAAACCGAACTTATGATGTACCTGTTTATGAAGTATTAGAACTCTCTCCTGAAATCTTAAATGAATCGAGAAATACAATCGTTGTAGACCTTACAGTACATAGTCATTTAAGTGGTGTAGAAGGAGGGATTTTGAGCAGAGAGTTTTGGAATGATTTAACATCAGATAATAGATTTCAATTTTTACCAAGAAATGGTAATCATGCCATGACAGAAGAGACTCGTGACTCTTTACAGACATCTACAATTCCTTTTGAAAGGTATCAACCGACGAGACTTGTAGTTGAAAATGGAATTGAATGGGGTCTTTCTGGTGATACATTTGAAATGATGGAAATTGACCCAGCATCTGTTAGTGCTAATCATCCAAGAAGACAACTTTTAGTAAACCAGAGTGATCTTTCGACTTTAGAGTATGAGTTCACTCTTAACGGGGTTAGTGTATCTCTTAATACGTCTCAATGTATAGTAGTATCTAATGGGAATCATGATCCATATATACTTTTGAATATGGCAGGTGCTGCTAAGCTCAATAGAACGTTTAGAGAGAACGGAGAGAGTATGATTCAACAAGTTCAAGTACACTTATATGACCAAGGAACAACAGATACAACACCAGGAACAACAAGAGCAGAACCTGTACCACAAGGACAACCCGAACCCCAACATGAACAACCAGTTCCCCGTCAATATCCACAACTAACTATCACCAGAATCATTTCGGGTATTGTTACGTTTCTCCAAACAAGACCAAGACACTTTTATTTCACTCTATTTAAAATTGGACTCGCTGTATTTGCTCTTCAACTCCATATCTTAATCCCCATGTTCTTCGAAGAATTTCTCTTAACAGCTTCAGTTATTTTAGGATTCTATTTTCTCTTTTGGAATACTAGACGTACAGCTGATTATATCTCTGAATACTTACCTGAACAACGTATGGCAAATTTATCACCAATGTTACGTACTGTTATTCAAAATATTCAACGTGGTTTAATAACTGTTGATACCGTCAAGTCCAGAGTTTATACTCTGATACTTATGAGATCTGTGACCTTTGCTGTTTACCGTAAAAGAGATTATGAATATATATTAATTAGATATCTCGGTACAGACACTCCTTTATATTATATGAAAGAGATGATAATAAATTTTGTTAGAGATTTGGTGCTTTTCAATGTAACCTTTATACCATCAGCAGTGGATGTTTTAAGAGTAGAGTTAGAGAAGTATAGAGAGTGTTTGAATGAAGATTTAAAGGGAGATATTGAGCAGTTATATGATGAGTTTACACAGTTAAGAGAATCATATAATAAGAGAGGAGGAGAGATTGAAGATTTTGATATTAGAGCTATAAAAGAGTATAAGATAAATACAGGAGAGGGAGATGAAGGAGAAGACCAGAACCAAGAACAAGAACCAGAACAAGATCAAGATCAAGCATCTTTGGAAGGGCAAGAAGACCAAATCGAACAAGCAGAAGAATCCAACTCCACAGATGAACCAGTATCTTCTATCACAGAAGAAATTGCTGGCGGGTCAGATAACTCAAGAGGATATGAAGCAGAGAGAGAAATCCAATATCAAGTATTTTTAGATCAATATCTTAAACTTCATGATATGTGTAGAGTATGTAGAGAAGGAATCCAAAGAGGCAATTAACGATAAATAAACGAAAAGTAAGTTAGTATGATTCACCTGATCTCTCTCCGTTTCATGTGATCCTAATCATGATCCCATTTTCGGTTAAATTATATCAGGGACTGATTTGATGCTGGTCCATTGTTTAAACCTATTGTTCTACCAGCAAATTAGTCAACCAGTAAGGATTTCTAACCAGCTGATACAGCCAGCAAGAAACAAACCCTAGACAATGACAGACAGATCAACTTGATCTTATCTTATTAATTTCTTTTAGTGTTCGATAATTCTTCTTTGAATCGTTCTTTGAAGCTTCATTCTTAATTCAGACAAAATCATGCCTAGAACGTTAGTCATCTTACGTCAAACCCAATTGAGAACACAAATATCCCAATACGGAACGGTTTCAAAACAGGGCGCGCAATCGTCTAAAATAAAGATTCATAAAGTACTGAAACAACCAGCTGAAGATAACAATCAAAACCACATGATTCTAAAATTAGCAATAATAGAAGGTTCAGAAACATTAGAGTCTTTGATTCAGTTAGGGCCAAAGGCTGGTCAACATTGATATACATAGGAACAAATGCATCACCAGCAATATACATCTACTGCGCATCTACAAGGCTTTTAGACCAATATATTACATTACTAGTTTACGGCATCTTGTTTGATAAGAAGTATAGGGGCCTCTATTAAAACCGGGGTCGTCTACAGTACCAAATATCCCCCATCGTCTAAGTACATTCTATCCCGTCGTCTAAAATTTTGAAAAGTATTTTGACCGCCTGTAGATACCGTTGTTTTTGTTTTTCCGAATGTAGCACGGCTCCTATTGTTTGGGGCAGTGACGATAAAAAGAAATTGTCTTATATACAAGAAACCTGCTAATTAAGAATTAAAGTTCGTCAATATACAGTACCGCGGTATTATTTTTAGCCTTTTACCAGCTAATTTGTTTTGATTTTTTTTTTATTTTTTAGTAGGGCATTCTCCAAAAAAATATAAAAGGAAACAGAAATCCTCTTAATTTTTCTTCAGTTTATCTTATCAAACTTAGTCAATCGTTCAAAAATGCAATTCTCCACCGTCGCTTTATTATTCTCAGCTGTTGTTTCTGCTGCCACTTTAACTGAAACCGATGTTTCAACCACCTTAGCTACCATCACCTCATGTGGTACTGAAGTCCCAGACTGTCCAGCTACCTCATCTGTTGCTAAAAACACCACTGTTGCTAACATTTCTACTTGGGAAGGTGCTGCTAACAAACAATACGCTGTCGGTGCTGCTGCTTTAGCTGCTGGTGCTTTATTAGCTTTATAAGCTTTATAAGTTATTCGTTTGGGTATATAATGTAGAGTAGAAATAAAGATACAATAATAGAATTCGTAGTTTTCTTAATACATTTGTAATCGTTTGGTACTGTTATCTCGTCTATGTAAGGTAATTGCCGCAGTACTTAAGCAGGCCTGTGACTAATTACCCAGTGCACCTAATTGAGTCTTATGCTTACTGATGAATCTAAAGCATTTCATCATGCGGTCTACTCTGTGGTGTTACAAATCCCCGAAGGTAAGGCCACGTCTTATGGGCATATAGCTTACTTGATAGGAAGACCTCAGAATTCTAGAATGGTTGGATCTTCACTTAAGCATTCGAACGAACTTCTACGTCAACTAGAGATGAATATTGATTTACCGTGGTGGAGAGTTGTTGGATCTTCTGGTAAGATATCACCTCGTGGTAATACACAGGGCGAGATCGACCAAAAAAATCATTTAATTGGTGAAGGAATCGTGGTCAATGGCACAAAAGTTGACTTAAATGAGTATGGTTGGTTTCCTGATGATGTGGAATAGATACGATTATGATTATGTATTATAAATATTGATACTATTTACACGACTACTGTTTGTCTCTTATGTTTTCTTCTTATCTCCTCTCTTCTTCCCCTTCTTTTTTCCTGGTTTAACTTGTAATTGGTTCATTTGTTGCTGGACTCTCTTTGTTTCTTCTTCCCACCATTTTGCAAACTCTTCCTCTTGTTGGATCTCTTGAAGTGTTTTACGAGTTTGATTGTTCTTAGCTTCAATTTTAAGACTCTCTTGGATCATTATATCGGTAAGAGAGATATTACCCTCATCTAAACTAGGCAGAGGTGATTTGGATTTAGAAAGCGATGGGAACTGTGATATGCTGGATGATATACTTGAATTACGTGATGTATTACTTGGGGGAATACTTGGTGGTGATTTGGATTTTTTGGGTTTCCCTGCTTTTGAGCTTGATCCTTCATCAATAGAGGAATTACTTGTATTTCTTGACATTCCCCAACTGAACTCTTGAATTTGTTCTACTGCTTGATTTTGAGCTTGCTGATTTTGGGCAAGACGTTTTCTTTCTTTTTGTGATAATTTTACTGTTGGACCAAGCTTTTGTTTTGGCTTTTTCCATTCATCGTATGAGCCGTTGGAACTTGAACCAGATTGAATTAATGGTGAATGATCTTTTGTAGGTTTAAGAATTGATGTACCGTTCGATTTATTGGCCCAATTAGAGTGAGGACTTAAACCTGATATTGGTGGTGGTGTAGGCAGAGATTTAAGTGAAGGAAGTTTTTGGCCTAAGACAGGAAATACTAAAGTTTGAGAAGGGAGTGATTCAGACGATGACGAGGCGGGGATAAATCCAGCAAGAGAACCATTCCCACTAGGGACACGATTACCCGAAGGACCACTTCCACTAGGGACACGGCTAGGACCTGAAGGACCACTTCCACTAGGTGTACGGGTACTGATTAAAACGGTTGGACCACTTCCACTAGGATTACGAGTAGTTCCAGACCGACTAGAAACACTCAGACTACGACTTGGTGGACTAACACTCCTTCCAGATTTAATTACCCCATCCCATTCATCAACACTCTCATCAATAGCACTTTCATCAACTTGTTCTAAACTAATACTACCCTTTCTGATCTCCAATAATTCATCCTTTAATTCTTGATTAGATGAACTACGTCTGCTGCTTCTTCTCTTTTTCTCCTTTAAAACATCTAATTTAACATCAAATAATGGTTCAAAAGAGCTGAACCCTTTAGCATCACTCATGAAATGGATATTGAATTCAGGTCCAAAGAATTCACCAACTAAGTTACTTGATTCATTACACCTCCAATTTTCTTGAACTTTTGAGCCATCATTCACTTTACATCCTTCAAATCGTTTTATTTCAACCTCCATTTCGAACAAGACATCGTTAGGAACTGTTAGAAATTGTGGGTCAAGAAGAATGATCTCAAGGTTATTATAAATATACCAACAACAGCATATAAACAATTTCTTACAATTCAAATCTCTTGATTGTACGAGAAGGAAAAGAACGTTCTCTAGAATGATTAGATCCTTTATAGCTAATTGACCCAAATCTTTCAAATCAAACAACATCAACTCATCAGCTATTTGAATGAGTTCAAGTACTTGAGATATGAATTCATCTTTAGAATCACAAGACTTGATTGAATCAAAGATTTCGAAATCACTAAATCCGTACAAATGGCGTAACACGAAATCAAATTGGTCTATTCTAATAGACTTGAATTCAATAACTCTTGATTCGCTATTCCATCTACTAGCTAGACTTGTTTCAAAAAATGGACAACGGCTCGAGAGAATATAAGAAGAACAACGGATATCACCATCATCAAGTTGAATAATAACATCACCATATGTTTGATCTATTTCATATAAAGATCTCATTTGTTTAAGGAATGTTTCAGGTTTGGTGAATGTCCCAAACACGTCCAGAAGTTCAAATAACTTACCAAGACGTTCTACATCATTCTTGATTTGTTTAATGTCATTAGGACAATGAATCCCTGATGGGTAGTCATCCCAGATAGAAATTAATGTATTGGTATAGATGAAATGTATGAATATAATAATTGATTTGATATCAACGTTTTCTATAATTAGCTGAGAGTCTGTTAATTGTCCCGAGATCAGTCCACTATTTTCTGTGAATACCTTATCATCTCCTTCAACCAATTTCATAAAGAGTCTTGATCTTGCCATCATGACAGTCTTGTGAAACCCAATCTTTTCTTCTCCAACTACAATCCACATATCAAATCCCTTATCTTCATCTTGTACATTAAAATGATCAATTCCTGGAATCTTCACCATGGATTTCCAATATTCAACATCATCCAATTGTTCATATGTGTACCTTGTTCTGATTCTTTTGTTCTTTGTAGAATCAAATTTATTATAGAACCTCGTATACAATTTATCATATTGTACATCCTCTTCATCCTCTTCATCACTATCATATTCATCTTCTTCATACTTTGGATAGAGGAAATCTGATACATAGTTTGTGTCTTGTTCTTGACCTAATA
This sequence comes from Yamadazyma kanchanaburiensis, assembly GCA_030555785.1. NCBI lineage: Eukaryota > Fungi > Ascomycota > Pichiomycetes > Serinales > Debaryomycetaceae > Yamadazyma > Yamadazyma kanchanaburiensis. Next base: position 15,835 of record JANIVJ010000027.1, on the reverse strand, counting down.
ATTGATTTTGTTTTCTATACTGATCAAACTCTACAAGAGGACTAAGGGATTCAATATCTCTTATATAACAATTTGAAGATAATTCAAATGGAATCTGATCTATATCGTCTCTAATAAACCCAAAACTACTGAAATTCTCATCACATGAAACCTGAACAATCTTATTTACGTAATCAATTCTACGAAATTTATTCTTTGGGGCTATTGGTAATGATGTCTCAGACATGGAATTCTTACGTATACCTTTAGTAGAATGTTTAATGAATACAAGACCAGTAGTGGTTGTTAGAATAATACTACCATCATTGGATACATCACAATCATTGATTCTTAAATCTCTATCATGAGACTTCCATATAAAGGAATAACTTTTAGAATCAATACCAAACCCTATAACATCACCGGAATCAAGGAGCAAGACGATGTTCTCGTGACTCTTCATACAAATCTTGATAACTTGAGGTTGCTTAGTTAACTTGACTGGACTAAAGATATTAAAGTCTTTTGTGCTTCCTTGAATCTTTGGTAGTCTATGATGAACGTTCTGGAAATATAAATGGACGTCGTTATTGACGGTGATGACACAAGTACACGTTTCACATGTTTGTACTAACCTAATCTCGTCTCTAAACTGAACACTTTTTGGTGTAGATTGGATAGACCCTTTAAATGATACACCATTGATTTTATGTTCTATGTCATTGGTATGATCACCAATACCCATTTGACCTATATTCAACCCCCAAAATATAATCTCATGTTTTGTATATGCAAGGGAATGAATCTTAGAAACCGCTACACCTTTGAAAGTAGACACATTCCTAAGATCTCCTGACAGGATTAGTTTTGGTTCAGATTCAAATGGTTCAGAAAGACTTTGATTACGTGATTGTGGTTTGGCTTGTTTCTTTTTAGACCCAACTTGTTCATAATTATTAAACCCCCAACCATAAATCTCATTATCTATACTTAAGACAATATTATGATCATTGGAGATATCAAAATCTTTAACTCTATCGATTCCTTGTACTTTTGAGAATCTGAAACAGTTTGACATATTACTTCCATGGCCCAATCTTCCTCTTGATCCAATACCACAAGTATACACTGAACCATCTTTCAATAAAATCACAGAATGGTTTTTAGATAACCTAACACTCTTAAACCTTGGTTGACTAAATAGAGACTCAGAGAAGGTTTTTGATGGTAATTTTGATGGAATTTGACGATCTGTAGAATCTCCAGTTCCTAAATTATTATTCAAATTAGATCCAAGCATATAAAGATCACTACCAGATCTATGAGGATCCCACCAATTATGACGATCTTTTAAATTACGTAAAACTGATGGATCTTTCGTAGTGAATCGAGGTTCTAACACTATCTTATCGTCAGAATCAATACATTTTGGATACCATACATGTCTCTTAAAATCATTATCTAATAATTGTAAAGGGGTGGATTTAACACGATCTTTTGCCCTAATTAACTCGAAAAAGATCGTATTGTTTGCAAGAGTTAGTGAACTGTTCGGAGTGGTATTCTTAAGGTACTCTAGAAGCACTTTGAAACAAGAAAATCTATTATAAAAAATGATATAATGAAGACAGTTCCAACCATTCTCATAATCTGATTTTAGTAGGATTAGTTTAATATTTGGATTTTTAAGGATTTGACGTAGTAAGTCACTTCTATTCCATAGTATAATAAGATGTAGGATAGACCTTCCGAGGATATCACGTTTGAAGAGGTCCTCTTTAGATAATTTGGATAAGATCTTCTTATCTGGCATAGGACCACGTTAATGAAGATCGCGACGAGCGTACCACGAGTAGCCCCAGGAATTATCTCTTTACTATACTTCTACAAACTATGTAATTCATCTAACTACTCTTTCTAGGCCATACTCTGATATTAGGTCCAAGATCATGACCTTCATTTGGACCATCTAACAGAACGTCACAATCCATGACGTATTCAAAATCAAACCAGTCATTCTTACCCAACAGCCATTTATTTCTACTCAAAGAGTCGACATATAAAGCTTTCAAGGTTTTCGGTAAGATAATCTTCGTTGGAACAGATTGAACGTCGCTAATATGCAAGTAATTCAAACTAACTTTAGAGAGATCAAAGCCAAATTCTTCAAGATCTTCAGATTCAGTTGCTGACGATTCACGGTGACTTGACGTTGGAAGTATTTTACAATGGGTCAATTTCAACATTTGAATTTGAGGGAACAACATTCTTGCAAATGAAAACGGTAAGATCATTCGATAAATCGATAAATCAGTAACAAAATCTAAATTTGGTAGAACCAGTTCAATCATGTATCCCAAGTCATTTTGATGATTACTGGGATTCGAGTTACGTTTCTCCCAGGACACCCCTTTTCCTTCTAAGTGAAAGTATGTTTGGCTAGGAGACTTTACCAAGACCATTTCTTGTTTGGTTTGGATGTTCCTAGGAAAGTTCCAAGACTTAGGAAGCACCTTCAAAAGAAATTGTAGTCCATCCATATTGACTGGGTCTGTATCTAAAAGAAATTTCGTAGATAATTTGAAAGTAGTCAAATTTGATACATCTCCTTTCACTCTTTGTAAAGCTGCAAGACCTGGGAATTCGAGTCTTGTTAAGTTATCTCCCAAGTCTATCTCGTTTATCTTTCCTACCTTGCATACTAAGGATGTACAATTAGTTGGAATTATTAGATACTGAAGATTAAAACAGTAGATATCCAAAGATTTCATACTTTCAAATTTCTTGAAATTGGCTACCGAAAGGCGTACATCCTCGATCTTCAAATGGACAATTTGTTTTGGTAAATACTCGTGTATCTTGGAACATAACCTTTCCAATTCTAAAACAACACTGGTCAATGACTTCTGTTGATGTAAACCATATTTTGATCTGTCCAGGAGAACTAATCTTTTCATATCTTTAGGAATGATAAACCCATATAATGAACCTAAGGCTATTACTTCAAGATTTTCCAAACAATTTGGTAATACATAAATTCCTTCTTTTTTGGTTGTTGGGAAGAACCCAGGGGTATCCGGATGGTAGTGTACAATAAGAGATTTCAAGCTTTTTAATGATGACCAATTGAAAGGTTTTAACCGCTTTTCAATATCTAAGTCTTCATTAATTGTGTACCAAAGTTCTATTGAGGACAAGTTTGGGAACTTTTTCAAAGAATTCCAATCAAACAAAATATCACCAACTTCAATTTTAATCTCAGTGATTGATTCTGCAGCTTCAGGCTCAATCAATCCAAGTAATTTTTCGAACATTACTTGATCTAATTTTAAGGTCTTGAGACGCAAATCATTAATGAACCCAATCCCAGACAAAAATCTAATATCTAATTCAGAAGTGTGGTTGTTAATCTCTAGACTTTCAAGTTTAGGAGGCGAGAAGACTCTTTTCTTATGGTTCTCAGTTGAAACATATTTTGGTATATTTGGCCAAAAGTATTCTCCTCCTTGGGACCTTGAAGGCAATTCTACACATAAACTCTTCAAATTCGAAGGAAGGGTCAACTGGTGTTTGTGCATAAATGTATAGGTCAATATTGTAATCTCATTATCAAACTGTGGTAAATCAATCAGGTTTTCATACTCGAAATCTAAGAGAAACTTGATTCCGGTCAAAATATGCTTGGGAGCCTTTTCAAGGAATTCCCGTAAGTCCTGAACTCTGTTGAAAGCAATTGTGGTTCTGGTAAGAGGAAGAAATGGTGGTGCTTGTAACATATAAATGACTTGGTTCACATTTAAAAAATACTTTTGAGCCGCCTCTTCTGACTTGTCGAACGGCAGGTTTGAAGACTTCTTCAAATGTTCAAAACCTTTTTTGTCTGGGTCTATATTAATTACGATACTTTCGCTTAAATCTAAAGGTGTAGATCTGGGATCATAGACGTTATCTCTATATACTTTAAGTAAGTAACTTAAGATCTTGGAGATAACCCTAGTGGGTAAATTTAAGAACGGATTAGGGGAATCAGGGAAGGAAATCGGCTCTTGCATTGACATTGGTAACGGGGCAAAAATAGAGGATGTGAGATATCAAATGTGGGATGTGGGATCTGATGTATCACATTTGGCTGCGAAATGTCGTGTACTGGTCAAATCGAACGTGTAAATTCTTAGATTATATTTATGGACTCCTAATACACAATACACTCTGGTTACTCTAGAGTACATGTTCTCATTACTATACACACTTACTATACAATTAGGAACCTCAGATTGTATTGTTTATTCATCCATATTACTCATCATCATTTCTAAATCATTTGCATCGATTTCCTCTTCCTTAACTCCATTACCTTCATCCTCTTCAATTTCTTCCTCTTCCAAAAAGAACCCCATACTAATTGGTTTCTTCTTAATTCCTGTAATCTTACCAGTTGGAGGTAATCTTGGTCTAACATTTCTTTGTTTTTGTGGTAAATCTTCATCGTCTATTAATGCAAGTTTATGAAGTTCAGGTAATTCTGTCAGTAATCCATTCTTCTTTTGTACCTTGACATAATGAACTTTTGTCTTTTCAAGAAACTTTTGATAAAATGGTTGTAAGATACCAATTTGTTTATCAACTTCATCACCATGAATTCTTTGAATTGGATAATCCTTGAAATCTTCATATTTTTGACTCTTATCATTAGCTCCATCTGATGAATAAGATGTATGAAGTCTTGAATGGAGGAGATAGATTGGTATAGAAGAACTAAGCATTTTAAATTCTTTATCTAAACCAAGTTCTTTAAATCCAAAGAAATCATCTCCTAAATCATTAGAGAAATCACCAGTCATAAATTGTTCACTATTATCATTAAAAGATTTTTCATTAAAATTTTCAAGTCCTGGACGAAGAAGTTCTTTAAGAAAATTACTTAACTTACTACGTAATTCTGTAAGTTTAGTATACTGATTAATCAATTTTTCATTAACAAAAGTATACAAATCATCAGGTTTATTAATACCATTTTCAACTAATGAAACATGTAACATATCACTCTGTGACATTTTATTTTTTGATGTCAGTTCCAGATGAATCTTGAGACTTTTAACTAAATTACTGAAATATCTTTCACCTAATTGGGTTAATGTATTTATAGCTGAAGTTTCTGCAGTTTCAAACCCTGTTTGCATAATGATCTTAGCTACATTTCTCTTAAGAACAGAATATTGAATATCTCTATTAAAATCTTCATGATTTTCGAGTTTTGAAATTGGATCTAAATCAACTTCTTTAATCTTATCGATTTCGGGTTGCCTCATTTGCGTATGATGAACAAATTGTTGAGTTTGCATTTGACGGATAAGTGAAATCTTAAAACAAATTTTACGGATCTCTTGCATTTCAGTGATGTTATTAAAATAAACAGAATTTAACCCATCTTCGGTACTTAAAACAAATTTACTATCCTTCTGTTCAATTTTATTATTAATCAAACTATCAACGATTTTTTGTTCTCTTTTCTCTTGTTCTTCATTATCTATACCTTTGTATTTGATTTCTGGAATACCACCGGTGATATCATATTCGAGAAGGTAAGGATCATCATTTTCTAATAAGCTTCCTTTTGAAACGACTTGACGGTTAGAGATATAGTTATTAAAGTTGAGCATTTCAATTGGTTCTCGAAGTATAGCTGGGGCATTAGAATTAAGTTTATATGAATCATTTTCGTCAAATAATTGAGCTCTTGTAGCACAATAATTAGCACGAGACTTTGCAGTAAAGTTCTTCCAAGCTTGAAGTTCAGGTTCGATTTCATCCTGGTCATTTTGTTCTTCTTCTTCTTCTTCTTCTTCATCTTCTTCTTCGGCAACATCTTCAGTGGGTCCCGTAGTGGGTACTTCCCCATTATTATCAGCCATTTCAACATCTGGAGTATCTTCGATCTCTTCTTTCTCTTTCTCTTTCTCTTTCTCTTTTTCTTCCTCATCTTCCTTCTCTTCCTTTTCTTCCTTTTCCTCATTTTCATCTTCTTCATCCTCCATTTTAACTTCATTTCTTGTCCTCTTTCTGCCCTTCTTAGACAGTTTCCCCTTACTACCTTCACCATTATGTTCATCTTTATCATCATCCTTTTCGATCTCCGATCTATTCTTAATTATAATATTAGGTATATGAGGTATCAATTTTAATGATTTTTTTTGCATAGCAATTGCATGGGCTCTTAAGAAATGCTTTGGATCCGAATTATATAACAAACAATTAGACCAGATCAACATTATATCATCAACAAATTCTTGTTTGGAATTATATTGTAAATTCTTTAATTTCTTCATTACCGTATTTAGATCCATTGGTTTCTTAATAATTAATCCATAATTTGGTGCTTCTCTTTTACTAACTTTATTCAAAAACGGAGTTGAATGTTCAGTATAACTTCTTAATTCAACCTCTACTTTCTCACAAGCATCATAAAGTTCTTCTTGTCCAACTCTTTCATCATTTGCCCATTTCCCACGATTTTTTTTAACATCCATAAATAATGTTCTTAATTCATAATCATTAAGAGGAATTTGGTCTCTTTTGTTCTGAATTGTTCCAAGTAAATGTTTTAATGATGACCCCGTTGCAAATGCAAATTCTATATGATTATCTGAAGGTGGAGGTTTTTGACTTTCACTTGGTTGTTGAATTGGTGGTGAAGTTTTTTGTAATTTCATATCACTTTTTTCAAGCTTTCTACGTTTGATAAGAGTTTCCTTATCATATTCAAAATTATGATATACTTTATTAAACTCTTTTATAAGATTTTCTTGATCTTGTAAATTTTGATTATCTGTATCTGAAGGAGATTTGGTGAAGATTGTTATTGGGATGGTTAATACTATTTGATTAGATTCATTAACTTCTACATCCTCACTTTCTTGTGGTTCTTCTTTTACTTCTTCTTCATCTTCATCACTTTCATCATAATCATCTTCTTCTTGTCTCACTTTTTCTTTAGGTGGTTCAACTTCTTCTTCTTCTTCTTCATTGATTGAATCCAACAATTGATAATCATCGTTAACCTCTTCTATATCGTTTTCGGATTGGTCTAAATTCTTGGTGAAATAATAAAAATCTATAGCTTTTTCATATAATAAATATCTTACATGAAGACCTAATCTTTTTGAAGTCTTTGTACCTTCTTCTATATCTAAATCTTCTATACTGGTTGATTTGGTTTCAGTTTCAGTTTCTTCTTTATCATCTTTTTCTGGTGTTGGTTCCTCACTAACTTCTTGAGTCTTGTCTATTTTAAAATATAAATTTCCTTCCAAGAAGCTCAACCAAATTTTCAGGTTATTTAAACTCAATAAATACGATAGAAGTTTTGAGTGTGTTTCATTGAGGAAATTCTTAAAGAATCTCGTGTCATCAAGTTTTTTAGATAACTTGAGGAGTTTCTTTGTATCGTTAATTTGAAACGATACAAGGTTATTCATGGTGATGAAATTTCGCGGTTGGTTGAAAAGTTGTAGGACGAGATGGTGGGAAGACACAGGTAGACTTACGGGGACTGATAATGCAATTGTATGTGTTGTTTTTAGACTGGGATTTTGGGTTGGATAGAGCGAGTTTATGTATCCTAGTAGAGCCACACGGACTGTTAGTCATCCTCTTATTAGTGACTTCTGATCGTAGGGTATAGATGTAGCACCAGATGTAGTGTAGCACCAGATGTAGTGTAGCACCAGATGTAGTGTAGCACCAGATGTAGTGTAGCACCAGATGTAGTGTAGCACCAGATGTAGTGTAGCACCAGATGTAGTGTAGCACCAGATGTATATAGTATATCTGCCTATAGACTACAGCAGCAGACACTAGTATCACTGTTGGAGAAGGGTGTTTGGCATTGTGTCTAGACACATACAATTCACAAGGCAGGCCTATCCAGTGAAGTAATGATAGACGGGTATAAATTGTAAGTAGTAGAGGCTACTGGTAAGTAGTAGAGGCTACTTGTAGTAGAGCCTACTTGTAGTAGAGCCTACTTGTAGTAGAGCCTACTTGTAGTAGAGCCTACTTGTAGTAGAGCCTACTTGTAGTAGAGCCTACTTGTAGTAGAGGCTAGAAAATTAGTTGATGAGTTCACTACACGAGATCAGATTAGAATAGACCAATGATCTCGGTATACCGTGATCTCAGCCATCATCAATCAAACAGATCGAAACACCTGGATGCTACACTCACTGATGTAATCATGTATTAATCTATAGAATCTATGTGCATCATAATACCTCTCATATCGTATCGTACACTTACACACTAACTACAAAACACCACAGTATTAACACCAAAATGATCATGTACCTTTCCATTACGCTAAATAACTCTTAATATCCTATACAGCATATTTCTTAGTCCATTCTTTAGCAGTAGCTTCATATTTTGCTCTATCATTTTTATAAACATTTGCAATATCTGGAACTAAAGGATCATCAGGATTTGCATCAGTTAATAATGAACAAATTGATAATAGAACTTTTGAAACTGTTAAAGCTGGAGACCATTGATCTTTTAAAATATCTAAACATATATTACCATTACCATTAATATTTGGATGATAGATTTTAGTAGTGAAAGCAATCTTTGGTGGTTTGAAAGGATAATCAGTTGGGAAATGGATTGATAAGAAAAATACCCCACCGGCATATGGAGAATCTGCTGGTCCCATAATTGAGGCTTGCCAATGATATAAATCATCACCCACTGGACCTGCTGAACATGATGATGGTGGATCTCTAATGGTTAGTAAATACTAAAGATGAATCAACCAACTTTACATACCTTCCTAAATCTGCTAATTCTTTATTAATACGTTTTGAACTCATTATATGTGTAAGTAAATTTTTTTTTGCGTGGGAAATCGATATATATATATTCACAGAAATGACGCTAATCGGGAATAAAGGGGTGCGACCTTAATGGATAGTTAATTAGGTCCATTTAGTGCGACGTCGTGGTGGCATTTAGTACCATATGGTAGTAAATTGTGTGAAACTCAATTAATCGCGAGTTGCTGGAATGTTCGACGACGGTAGTGTACAAATCAGTTGAATCGAGTGGTTATGGAGAGGACGAGAAACGAGATAGGTGATCGATGTGATGGATAAGTGATCAAATGGTGATGGAATGGTGATAGGTATGTGATCTTCCTCCTCCTCCCTCTCCTTTCTCTGTCTGCTCTCCGCCTGTTCTCTGGTGCCGTCCTCTACCTGTCCCCCATACTTGTCCGCCCACCCTCGTCCTTCTCACTGATAAGATAAGACCATACATATTAATTCTATTTCAAATCGTCACATGATCTATACATTTGAATCATCAAATTATAAACCACCTTCAAAACAAACCTTTCAATCTTCCCAATCTCCTACTTCCCCTTTGAAATCTTCTGATCTCCACCAAACCATACTACTAGATCCATCTGGTCCTTCAAAAAGATCAAGAGGTGGTTGTTTAACATGTAAAATCCGTAAAAAAAAATGTGATGAATCTAAACCAATTTGTTCTGATTGTGATAGGTTAGATAAACAATGTGTTTATGTGGATTATGAGAGAATGACCAAAGAAGAAATTAGAAAATTGAAGGAATCAGTTGAGGAAAGAGAAGGTGGGTCGAAATTAAGACAAAGAAAAAAGAAGGGGAGTTTGACAGAGTCTGATTTGTTGGGAATAAATTTACATAAGGTGACGAAGGTAAAGAGAAAGAGGGTTAAGGAGAGAGAGGGGATGGTCTCGAGGACCATTGAGCCTGAGACCCTTGAGTCTGAGACCCTTGATCCGCTTCAAGTAAAACCAAAACCACTGGAACCACTAGACCCAACTACAGCACCACAAACACTGGAACCACTAGAATCCCTAGACCCAACAGCACCAGAAACACTGGCTCCCTTGCCAACAATCATAGACATCACTGAATCAGAATCAAAACCACCCTCAAATCAACTCATCACAACCTTCTCTCCCTCTACTAACCTCCATCAACCCCTTAGTGCTTCTGATTGGATCCCCCAAAATCTGCCGCCTCTTGAGATGTTTGATTCAGAAGTATTCAATCCTGTGGTGTTTGCTCCTGATCTACAATATTCGATTTCCCCCAACGGGATTCTTGGTACAAGTCCATCTGGTATGGGCTCAATTATACCCCCTGTAATCTCTCCAGATTACCTATTTAACATCTCACCATCACCACCTCTTAGCACATTTCCAAACTCACCAGAACGTTGTAAATACTTATTTGATTATTACATACATGTAATCTGTCCTTCCATCTCTATAGCCCCTCCGGCTAAAGAAAAAGTTAATTATTATCAACAAGTATTTCTACCTCTAGCTCATAATGATCTTGGAGTTCTTTATAGTCTAATGGCATGGGCTTGTTTCCATCAAGGGTCTCCTGAACATATTCAAGAAGGTATGAATTATATCAAATTAACTCTAAATCATCTTAATACCCAAACAAGAGTTGATCGTGCTACTACAATAAATAAACTTGCTACATTATTAACACTAGTTGGAGCTGAGATTTGTAGAGGTGATGTTAAAAATTGGACAGAATATATGGAATGGGGGTTAAAAGTTGTAACTCAAAGTGGGGTTTTAAATTCTTATAAGAGTAAAGAAGAGCAGTGGATTATTTCAAATTTTGCTTATCATGATGTTCTTGCAAGTAATAAAGTGGATAAGGGACTTTATTTTTCACAAGAACAATACGATGAAATCTTTTCTAATTACTTATCAGATGGGATTCTGCATCCATTAGTTGGAATTGCTAAAGATATATATGCAATAATTGGGTATATATCGAATTTAGCATATAAGACTAGGAAAAGATTAGGACAAGTTCAAGAAAAGAAGGAGAAAGAAAGAATTGATAGAGAAAGACCTGAAGATGAACTACCTTCAGAATCACCATTTTCTGATACATCAAATTGGTCTGTAGATTCTAATTTAAGTCTTCATTCGAAGATTAATGAGATCCTTATATCTCTTAGATCTGATGCCCAAAATTTAGAAAAAAAAATTGATGAAGCTAAACCAAATCCATTAGATCTTCAAAATCTTAATGAACAAGAATTTGAATGGCAGATAACTTTATTTGAAACATTTAAATTGAGTGCAAAATTGTATCTTAGACAATCGATTCTTAAGTATAATCCATCATGTCTTGAGTCACAAATCTTAACGAATGATTTGGTGAAATGCCTTGATATAATAATTGGTAGTCCAGTGGAAACGTCATTGGTATTTCCTGTGTTTATGGCAGGAATCCATTGTGTGACTCCATTAGATAGACAATTGATGATGGAGAGAATAGAGAAGTTTATAAATACTTATGGGCCATGGAGTGTTGTTAGAGCTAGGGCGTTGATAGAGAAAGTATGGGAATTGAATCCTAATGGAGATACGTTAGTTAATTGGTATGCGTTGTTGAAGGAGATGGGATGGGAGATCAACTTTGCGTGATGTATAGAGAAAGGATGTCTACTCTGGTCTACAGTCTACCTACTGTCTGCTCTACTTCTGCTCTACTGTCTGTCTACTGTCTAGTGTCTACCTAGTCTACCTACTGTCTGCTCTACTGTCTACCTACTGTCTACTGTCTACCTACTGTCTGCTCTACTGTCTACCTACTGTCTGTTCTACTGTCTACTGTCTACTCCCTCTTTCTCACTTACACTACCACTCCAGATTCTCAGACTCGCATCTCATGAGTGAAAATTTTCATTTTTTCTCATCTCATCTACTATCAATATGGCAGGATTAGATTATCTTCTTTTTGAAGAAGCTGCCGGTTATGCTATATTTAAAGTTAAAATCCAAGCAGATGAAATCTCTTCAAAATCCCAAGAGGTTCAAGAAGCAGCAAATGATTTATCAAGATTTTCTAAAATGGTTGAATTAATTTCATTTGCACCATTTAAAGGAGCTGCTCAAGCTTTAGAAAATGCTAATGATATTTCTGAAGGATTAGTTAATGATTATCTTAAATCTGTCTTAGAATTAAACATTCCAAAAGGATCATCAAAATCTAAAATTTCCCTTGGTGTAAGTGATAAAAATTTAGGTCCAGCTATTAAAGAATTATTCCCATTTATTGATTGTTTTTCAAATGAAATTGCTCAAGATTTCCTTAGAGGTATTAGAAACCATGGTATTAAACTCTTCAAAGAATTACAAGAAGGAGATTTAGAAAGAGCTCAATTAGGTTTAGGACATGCATTTTCAAGAGCTAAAGTTAAATTTTCAGTACAAAAAAATGATAATCATATTATTCAAGCTATTGCTTTATTAGATCAATTAGATAAAGATATAAATACTTTTAGTATGAGAGTTAAAGAATGGTATGGATGGCATTTCCCTGAATTAGCAAAAATTGTTCCAGATAATTATTTATTTGCTAAATTATCATTATTTATTAAAGATAAATCTTCTTTAACTGATGAATCTCTTCATGATGTTGCTTCTATCTTAAACGATGATTCTGCTTTAGCTGAAAAAGTTATTAAAAATGCCAAAATTTCAATGGGTCAAGATATTAGTGAATTTGATATGTTAAATGTTTCAACTTTTGCTCAAAGAGTTGTTTCAATTACTGAATATAGAAGTTCTTTATATCAATATTTAAGTGATAAAATGAATACCGTTGCTCCAAATTTATCTATTTTAATTGGTGAAGTTGTTGGTGCAAGATTAATTAGTCATGCTGGTAGTTTAACAAATTTATCAAAACAAGCTGCTTCAACTGTTCAAATTTTAGGTGCTGAAAAGGCTTTATTTAGAGCTTTAAAAACTAAAGGTAACACTCCAAAATATGGTTTAATTTATCATAGTTCTTTTATTGGTAAAGCTTCAACAAAAAATAAAGGTAGAATTTCAAGATATTTGGCAAATAAATGTTCAATTGCTTCAAGAATTGATAATTATTCTGATGAACCTTCAAATGCTTTTGGTACTATTTTAAAGAAACAAGTTGAAGAAAGATTAAATTTCTATAATACTGGTGCTCCACCAATGAAGAATTCTGATGCTATTAAAGAAGCTTTAGCTTTAGGTGGTGATTTAGTTGATGATATGGAAGTTGAAGTTGAAGAAAAGAAGGAAAAGAAGGAAAAGAAAGAAAAGAAAGAAAAGAAAGAAAAGAAGGAAAAGAAGGAAAAGAAAGAAAAGAAAGATAAAAAGGAAAAGAAACGTAAAGCTGAAGATGATGAAAGTCCAAAGAAGAAGAAGAAAAAGTCAAAGGATTAGGTTTTTGTAGAATATAGCATGTTTAATAATAAAACTGAGTAAGGAAGAGTTTGTCTACATTATATTATTCTTTGTGCATTACCACATCTCTAATTTTTTGTGTTTGTTACAAAATTCCACATGATTCTTTTTGATCTTGCAACTTCACTACTTGTTTCTTCTTTTGAAACAGGTTTAACATCTGGACTAAAATGATTAACAACTTCAGTCATTTTCTTATTAATTGGTTCAACAATTGGATCAATTGGAGTTAAAATTTTATTTTTACCATCTGATGTATAAATTGTATCATGGACATAAGTTTCAACATCACCAACTACTTTTTTAGTTGGTGCAGTAACATGAGTATCAACTTTCATTTCTGTTACCTTAATCATGGATTGGCCATATCCAATAACACTTTTAATAGGTAAAACAATTGGATTTGAGATATCTTCAAATGTAGTTGTTTTTAAAAATGGTAAAAAGGAATCAACAGTAGTTAAAGTAGAATCCATGACGTTATCAGATGTTTGACAAACCCATTGAATACCAAGTTGTCCTGTAACATTTTTTGTAGTTTCTGTAACAAAATCCATTAATGGTAATTTCATAACTTGTTGTTTAGCAAATACAACCAAGGGATATTGTTTCAAATGACTAACAGTCTTGAGCTCTGGAACAGCAGGTTCAGTTGTATTGGCACCAGTGGCTGGAGCTTCTGATGATCTGGTTTGAGAAGACATTGGTTTGTGGGATTGGGTGCAAAAAATTAGCGAATTTATACAGAAAAAACTTACACAAAATTAAAAATCTGATATTGGCGAAAAATAGAGATGAGATGAGGGAGAGGGACTAGAGTATTTATTTGGCACCTTCTCCATCGATTCAGTTACTTCTCCCAAGTTACTTCTCCCATACTACACACACTCTTTTCTTTTCTTCATTACCTATATGCCTGCCTAAAGTACAATCTAATTTAATGAACTAATTTCCTTTACAATTTCATCGAAATTCTCCTTATATTCACTGACCTTATCAGCATTCTTCTTTGATTTACCACCACCTGGTACAATCATAACACAAGAAGTTGGTCTCTTTGTAGAACCTGCACTACCTAAATCTTCTTTTGAAGGTATAAATACAAAAGGATTTGCAGTATCTTCACATAAAACAGGAATATGACTAATAACATCTGGAGGAGAAATATCACCAGCAACAATAACTAAACCTTTTTCACCTTTTCTTAAAGCTTTAACAACTTCTTTTACACCTCTTTTAACATGTTTAGCTTTACTAGCCTTTTTAACAGTTTTTAATAATTTTTTGTTGGTCTTTTTAGATGCTAATGGTTTAGCAAATGGTAAGACAGCTGACATTCTTTTTTCATAATTGTCTTCTTCTTCGACTACTTTATCTTTTTTACCCATGATGTCTAGTGAAAAAAAAATTTATTTGTCGATGCCCTGCGAAAAATATAGTGCGCACTGTATAGATGTTAAGGAAGAAGAGAGATAGAGAAAGGGAAAAAAATAATGATGTTGGAATTGTTTTAGGAGATGAACAACACGATATTCAGACCAATGTAGTGGATGGAGCAACAGTATTAAATCATCTTAAGAATTTGAATTTTCAAACCAAATTAAAGTCGAATATCTCATTGAAATTTCAAGTAGGTCTCAGTCAAGCTAATTATATACAAGAAATCACTTCATTTATACGATCAAAATTTGACTTATCAGATTTGATTTTATCTCCAATTGTCCCTGGAGCTATTGAAAGGTTTGTTAGTATCCAAGGAGATCTTAATCAATCGGTTAAAGCAGGTCTTTTCATAGCATATAAGCTTCAAGTATTAAATAGTGAAATTATACCACAAACACTTACATTAAAATCACCATCATATAAAGTTGTAATTATTTTACGAGATAGTCTTACCCCTGAAAGACAAAGACAAATTGATCAAAGAGCTAAATTCAATTCGGTTAATTATTATGATATAGTAACACCATACTTTCTGGATCCACCAATAATCAAGGTAGGGGTTAAGGGTAGTTTTAAGTCACTTTTTGATTTTGTTAGTTACTTGATTGAGCTGTCGGAGCATAGAGAGTATTTGGATGATTCTTTGGTGTATCAATATCCTGTAGTACAAGCGAGTGAAGCTAATCTTTTTCAACCACAAAATGGGGAAGAGTTAGAGGAGAATATTAAGAAGAGTTTAGAGATGATCTGGAGTAAGTAGGTAGATATGAATGAATAATGAGAGAGAGGGGGATAGTGTAGAGGGGACAGTGTAGAGGGGATAGTGTAGAGGGGATAGTGTAGAGGGGATATTGTAGAGGGGATAGTGTAGAGGGGATAGTGTAGAGGGGATAGTGTAGAGGGGATAGTGTAGAGGGGATAGTGTAGAGGGGATAGTGTAGAGGGGATAGTGTAGAGGGGATATTGTAGAGGGGATAGTGTAGAGGGGATAGTGTAGAGTGTAGAGTGTAGAGTGTAGAGTGTAGAGTGTAGAGTGTAGAGTGTAGAGTGTAGAGTGTAGAGTGTAGAGTGTAGAGTGTAGAGTGTAGAGTGTAGAGTGTAGAGTGTAGAG
>JANIVJ010000026.1:137500-138765 GCA_030555785.1 Yamadazyma kanchanaburiensis | reverse complement strand
AAGAGTGGAAGAGTGGAAGAGTGGAAGAGTGGAAGAGTGGAAGAGTGGAAGAGTGGAAGAGTGGAAGAGTGGAAGAGTGGAAGAGTGGAAGAGTGGAAGAGTGGAAGAGTGGAAGAGTGGAAGAGTGGAAGAGTGGAAGAGTGGAAGAGTGGAAGAGTGGAAGAGTGAAAGAGTGGGGATAGATCGGTTGTATTAGCAGCGGTACCTTGATCCAGTGGCCAGTAGCCAAGAGACAGGGAGTAGGAGAGACACTTGTGGTTCTCCTTAGACTATGGTTCACCATCGCTCCGCTCTGGTTCACTAGCGAACCAGAGCAAGCCCCGAGAATCATAGGTAGAACCCGAGAATCAAGTCTAGAGCAAAGAATTCCAGGGCGAATAATTATAATGTCAACCCACTACGCAGCCTTCTCTTGCGTTATCACTACCCTTAGAGATCAGACACTAGCTATCGCTTTACTTGTATATCACGTGATCACACACATACTTCTATTTACATCTAATTATACTCTATAAAAACTTTTCATCTTTACTTCACCCTATTCTTCCCTCCATTCACTGTCTCATGTGTCCATTTACGTCTGAAGACCCTGCAAATTTACGCAAGTTTCAGAGCATTCTTTTGTAGTTCTAGACCAAACGCGGTGTGTTTTGATACACGAAATTAGATCGCAACTTAGATCGAGGACCAGAACTGGGGTAGAATAAGATGACACAGTGATTACTAGTCTGAACTGTACATGTCCTATCAAATACCAACATACACCACACCACCAATATCACATCTAATCGTCCTAGTCTGTTCTAGACCCCAAGGCTTTGTCCCGCCTGGTTACGCATTAGCATCTACACTACTATAAATTTTCTTTTTTTGAGTATCCACGTCTGAAAATTTCAAAGGGGGTGTTAGAAAAATCGAACATTTATAAATATCTATATCAACTCTTTAGCACAGTAATAAATTAAACGCTGTAAATTCATTTTTAATAATATCAGTAAGACTCCATAGTACTTACTTATACTTACCTAGAGTCAACTTTTCACCCGAGAATTCTCATAGATCCCATCCAGATCATAACACTAACACTATTATTAACGATTTAACGACACTCCAGACATTCATTTCATATTTATACCCATACATTCGTTATGAGACTCTATCATTTTATAATATTAACGTTCATCACCAAAGCTTTATGTGATACACTAGTTGGATGTTATTCGTCAATTGATGGTGATAGTCAAGGAGAATATCAATATCAAACT
>JANIVJ010000026.1:0-135000 GCA_030555785.1 Yamadazyma kanchanaburiensis | reverse complement strand
TATTAAATTAAATCTTGAGAATTTACTTATAACTAGAAGATGGACATTAAGAGAAACTGATCTTTATAATTATCAAAATGATTTAAAAATCATTGAAGCTAAACGTATGGAATTACTTAAGAATAAGACTGACTTGAAGGTTAAAAATATTCAAATGTTACTTCTTTATCTTCTTAGAAGATGTTATTCTCTTATATATAAACTTCTTGAAAGTAGTGAACCAGTTAGTGAATCATTACAACCAATACATAATCAATTATCAACAGTTAGAAGATGTCTTTTAGATATTAAAAGAATTGATGGATTAAATAATTTAAGAGAATTGTATCCATTTCAATTCAAATTAGCATCTTTAGATAATCTTAGAAATGATGGGAAATTTATTATAAATAATCAAATTCCTGAAGGTCAAGGTACATTAAATGCTTTATTAGCTGAATGTTTTGATATTCTTCATGAATTAAAAATTGAATTAGAAGCAAAAGAAGAAGAAGAGGAGGATTTTGGTCAAGAGACTGATGATGAAGATATAAATTCTGATGATGAAGTTGAGTTAAAGAGAAATAGATATGTGGAATTTAATGAAGCTGATTATGATCAAGAGGTAGAGTCTTTGATAGATGATGATGAGATAAGTCAAGAGTATGAAGCTAATGATTATTATTGAGATGTATATAAGTAATGAAAGGTATGAGTGAGAACGTGTAGGGTGTAGGGTCTAGGGTCTAGTGTAGGGTGTAGTGTAGTGTCTAGTGTAGGGTGTGGTGTAGTGTCTAGTGTAGTGTCTAGTGTAGTGTTTAGTGTCTAGTGTCTAGTGTCTAGTGTAGTGTCTAGTGTCTAGTGTCTAGTGTCTAGTGTCTAGTGTCTAGTGTCTAGTGTCTAGTGTCTAGTGTCTAGTGTCTAGTGTCTAGTGTCTAGTGTCTAGTGTCTACTCTCTACTCTCTACTCTCTACTCTCTTTCCCTCTTTCTCTCTTTCTCTCTTTCTCTCTTTATTTCTATACATCTACATACCCTACTCCTCCTCTTCATCACTAACCTCACTATCAGCTTCAATACTTATCACATTATCATTGAATTCTTCTTCTTGATACTTTCTTGCAATTCTTGAACTCTTATTATACTTTTCACTTTCTTGTCTTGCCCTCTTTTGTAAATCTTTTAATTCCTTTTTAAAAGATCCACGAATTGCTTTATTATTTAATGAATCCCATAATTTTAATCCTCCTGTTGCTCCTCCAACAACAATATTACCTGCAACTTCAATATCATTAGAAAATGTGGTACTTAATACATTACCAACTCCAAAATCACGACTTAAAAGCATTGATGGACCACCAGATTGATCAACAGGATATTTCCAAAATTTAACAGTCTTTTCACCCATTGCTGCAGTTGATAATAATCCTGGAATATGTGGATTGATTTCTAATGATGAAATACCTGCATCATGTGCATGTAAAGTCCAAATTGGTTTATCAGGATTTCTAATATCAAAAGAATAAATATTACCACTATCTGTACCACAATAAAATATTTCAGGATTAATACCCCATTTAACATTTTCAATATCTTCAGTTGATGAAATTTTATAAGATTTGGTCATTTCCTTTTCATTTGAAATTCTAACATCAGTAATACCACAAGTACCATCATAACCACCAGTTAATAAAATTGAAGATTCTGATGGATGCCATTGAGATGATGAAACTGTCTTTTTAGAATGAATTGAATCAAATGATCTTACGGCAACACCATTATTTAAATCCCATAATTTAACGGTTGTATCAGCAGATGTTGATGCTAATACATTTCTATGTGATTTATTATGACTTAATGATAATACTGCATCAGTATGATGAGTTGTAACATGTTTTGATTTTTTCTTTTTATTCTTCTTTTTATTTGGTACTGCATTATCTTCAGGTTCTCCTAAAATTAAATCAGGGAATGCTTTATCAACACAATCTAAATTCCAAATTTCAATTTGTGGATCAAAACTACCAATTGCTGCAAAATTTCCTATACTATTTTCATCATTAGAATTTGGTCTGTAATTGATCCATTCAACTGTTAATGGGAATGCTGGTAACATCAAATCATGATGAACATATAATGAAGAATCTCTCATGAAATTTTTAATATTTTTTGGATCATCTACAATATCATTTTCTCCTATATTACCTGCTCCATCATCATAAACATAAACATCCAAGTATGAGATTTCATCTTCAGTTCTGGTAGCTAAAACAAGGTTATCGGTAGGATATATTTGTAATTCTTTTTTATCTTCTTGTTGTTCTTCTTCTGTTGGTAAACTTAAATATGGATCTTTTTCATCATCTCCTTCATGATATTTGGCTGATGTACCTGATAATCCTGGTAGCATGGTGACATCCTCTCCTTCACTGTCGACATCATTATCATAATTTTCCAAATCATATTCTTTTAAATCATCATCAATTTCAATATCTTCTTGAAGATTTTTTGATTCTGGTTCATCCGATTCAGATTCTTGTTCTTGTTCACCTAATTGAAGTTTAGCCATGGCGGTGATTCTTTCCATTTCTTCATCGTCTAATTCATATTTTTCAGGGAATTCAGCTGCATACCCTCTTGGTACCCAAGCAGTTGCAGATAACATGGTGAAAAAAAATGAGATGAGGTGAGATGAGGATGAGAATGAGAGATGAGAGATGGGATGAATAGGATGTTTATTATATATATTCTGCTGTCCGCTCCTCTGCTCCTCTACACTCCAGTACTCATCTGCCTGCTGTCTATTCACTCAGTCCTGCTCCTTTGTCCTTCTCTGCTCCTCTCCGTCTCCTTTGCTCCTCTCTATCTATTCAGTCCTCCTGCTCCACCCTTCCTACTCCCTAAAGTAATACAGTACCAATTCCCCCCTTCTTTCCAACAACCTCCTTCTTATCATCAATACCACCGTGGATTGGGAACGTCTTGTAATTAAATAAATAATAATTCAAAAATCCATCACCATTACCAAACTTACTTGGTTTTATAAAGTATGGATTATCTTGACTTGTTAACGCATTGAACACATCAACATCAAACTCTTTAGATGTAATTAAAGTATCTTGAATCAACTCATTTAATCTCTTCTTAAACAAAGTATCATCATCATCATTCTTTTCATCCCAAACAGAATCAGAAGCATAATAATATAAATAAGCAATACCTAATTCATTATGATCAGGATTATTTAATACACTAAATGGTAAAAGATAATATGAGGTAAAATCAGTAATTTTCCCATCAATTTCAACAACAAAAGATTTGATAACATTAGATTTACCATCAGTTGATTCACCTCCTAATAACCAATGATTTAATTCTTCCTTTGTGAAATCTTGAATTAATTCATAACGTTGTTGGAATTTTGTTAATAAATCAAATACTTGATCTAAATCTTTTGATGTCATTGGTCTTAAACCTTTTACACTTGTACTATTTGGTAAACTATAATGAGCAACCATTTTAGATTTGGTTTGATTTGGTGGTAAATGTGAAAATCCAACATCATATAATTTACTCCAATTAATTGGTCTATGAGTATATCTACATGTTGAAATTGGTGATGGTAAAACTTGACCTCCAGTATATAAAGCTTGCCAAATGTCTTGTTTGTTGATTCTTCTGGTAACTTCTTTAATTAAAATTGGTGCTAATCTTTTACTTCTTAATTTTTTATGAATATTAAGAAAATTAATTTCAACAGATTTAATTAATTTATTAGATTTAGTTAATTTTAATGTACATGGTGTACCAGCAATAAATGCAACTAATCTTTTTGTATCTTTTACTCTAACACCAACATGCCAATCTTTCCTCCAACCTGGTGGTTTTAATGCCCATTTAAAAAATTCATGAGAATATTTAAATCTAAATGTTGCATCTTCATCTTCAACATAATTTTCATATAATAATTGATATAATTCATCGAGTTCATTGTCATCGTCTAAATTGACATCACACCATTCGAATTCTTTGATCAAAGGATATGGATCATTTGGAATATCATCAGGAGTTTTAAGTGAATCAATTGGACCTTCTTTAAGAATTTTTTCATCATAATCAGGAACTGGTTGAGTTTTCCAAAATTTATGATCTTTCATTTGTTTTTTTTGGGCTTCATTTAATTCAGCTCCCATAGAAAGAAGATTTAATAATTCTTCAACACTTTTCTTTGAAATTTGTTTCTCTTCTGACATGATGATAAGGTGAAAAATTGTTGGGGGTTCGCATTTACCATGGTATTAAAGAATTCAAAATATGACAAACAAGCAAAGAGAAAATACATGATAAAGCATGGGTTGTTACCTAAGAAGGATTCTACAAACATGCCTAGACCAAAGTGGTCATCAAAGAAAAAAACTGAAAATCAAGAATATCTAAAATTAGATATTGATGAGATGACAAGTGATTGGGATTCAGAAGTTGATGAAGATATCGTGAATTATTTCTATCCACAGATTGGACAAGAGTTGGATCAGATCCCTATGGATCATAAGAGAAAGATCAAGAGACAAGTCATTGAAGATTTGAAATTGAAAAGAGATGATCTATTTAATAATCCTCCAGATATTGAAGAACCTGATGAAGAATCTGATGGGATTTATTTAGGTGAGAAACCTCATGAAGAACCCGAAGTGATCCTTTCAGATTTCCTTCCATCCATCCCCATCACCAAAAGAAAGACTAGAAGATTACCAATAAATAATGATAATGAAGACTTATTAGAAGAATATGATATACATGACTATAAACAATTAATACGAGACAAAAATGATTATGATGATATTTATAAGAAAAAATTAGCAGAAAGAAATATAGATGATATTAAATTCGATGATTTAATTGGATTTCAAGTTGGTAAAGATTCAATAGGTGATATATCTATAAAATCAAATGGGTCAAAACCTCAAACAAGAGAATTAACAAAAGAAGAAATGGAACAAGAAGAAGCTCGTAAAACAAAAAGCGATCAATTAAGATTTTATAATCAAATCAAACAAAAATTTGGTGATGAACCTAAGAGTCGTGTGATTGAATTGAATAATTATGATCAAGATAATAAAGATCATGTTGACTATATAAACAAGAAGCTCTTGAAAGAAGATGATGATATTGTTGATACTATAGATGACGATTTAGAGGAATTATTAGGTGGGAAGTTAAATATTAAAGATCTAGAAGAAGAATCTCAAGATCAAGATCAAGATCTTGAAGATTTACTTAATCTACCACCAACAGAGGAAAGAAAACCAACTACGTCTCTATCTAAATCTAGTACCACCCTCCCCACTTCATCACAAGCATTCCTTGACGACCTTTTAAATATTTAATACACACTACACACTACCTCTATTACATCAGTAAAGTCGCATCCGATGAGTCATGCCCAATCGAGTAATCGTTTTTTTAACCGCGATTCGCAATCAGTCAAAATTTTTCATCTTCAATATGTTTAAAGGTATAAATTTTAGAATTATATATAGAGGATTAGCAACTGCTAGTAAGTTTAATAAGACCGGACAATTAGACAGAGCCACCTTAACCATCAAGGATGGTCCTGTCTTTTCAGGTTATTCTTTTGGTGCAAATAAAAATATTAGTGGTGAAACAGTTTTCACAACTTCTTTAGTTGGATATCCAGAATCTATGACTGATCCTTCTTATAAAGGTCAAATCTTATGTTTCACCCAACCTTTAATCGGTAATTATGGTGTTCCATCAACTAGTCAAAAGGATGAATTCAATTTATTAAAATATGTTGAATCACCAACTGTTCAATGTATTGGTATTGTTGTTGCAGATGTTGCATTAGAATATTCTCATTGGACAGCTGTTGAAAGTTTACAACAATGGTGTAAAAGATCAGGTGTTGCTGCCATTACAGGTGTTGATACCAGACAATTAGTTAGTTATTTAAGAGATAAAGGTTCTTCATTAGGTAGAATTACAATTGGTGAAGAATATGATGCTGATGAAGATGCTGCTTTTGAAGATCCAGAAACTGTCAATTTGGTTCATAAAGTTACCACTAAAGCTCCTTTCCATATTAGTTGTCCAAAAAAATATAGTAAAAATATTCATTTAGCAGTACTTGATTGTGGTGCAAAAGAAAATATTTTAAGATGTCTTGTTGAAAGAGGTGCTTCATTAACTGTTTTCCCATATGATTACCCAATCCATAAAGTTGCAAATAAATTTGATGGTGTTTTCATTTCAAATGGACCAGGTGATCCAACTCATTGTTCTTCAACAATTGAAAATTTAAGAATCACTATGAAAACTCATGAAAAACTCCCAATCTTTGGTATTTGTTTAGGTCATCAATTATTAGCTTTAGCTTCAGGTGCAAAAACTATTAAATTGAAATATGGTAATAGAGCTCATAATATTCCTGCACTTGACTTAACAACTGGTAATTGTCATATAACTTCTCAAAATCATGGTTATGCTGTTGATCCTACAACTTTACCAGAAGAATGGGAACCATACTTTACTAATTTAAATGATTTATCAAATGAAGGTATGATTCATAAATATCAACCAATTTTCTCAACTCAATTCCATCCTGAAGCAAAAGGTGGTCCATTAGATACTGCTTACTTATTCGATAAATTCTTTGAAAATATTGACACCTATAAAACTAACAACGGCTTAAACTTACCAAACATTGATGATAGTTTATTAGTTGATATCTTACCAAAAGAAAGAGTTCTTTAGAGAAGTCACATGATATATAATAGATCTAGTCACATGACAATAAATAATAGATGAATTACTGTAATGCCTCTACTCTCACCTCCAGACCCTCTCAGGTGATCCTCGTACTGTCTCGTTTAAAAAATCGAATGATTGCAAAAAGCCCATATGCAGGATGAAAATATAAAAATCATATCATATCCAAACAAACCATAACTATGTTTAACGATACTTCTTCATTATCATACTTATCTCAATCCCATCAATTCCAGGCTATTCTTGAAGATCTTAATACTACGAACCTTAACTTAATAGAAAGACTTTGGGCTAGTTGGTACATTTATTTCCAAAATGATATTTTTTCAACTGGTTTATTATTCTTCTTAACTCATGAAGTTATGTACTTTGGTAGATGTTTACCGTGGTTTATAATTGATAGAATCCCTTATTTCAATAAATGGAAAATTCAACCAACAAAACTTCCTTCAAATAAAGAACAGTGGGAATGTTGTAAAACTGTCTTAAAACAACATTTGTTAGTTGAAGCTATACCAATTTGGTTATTCCATCCAATTTGCTCTAGTTTGAATATATCAATCACGGTACCATTCCCCCAATGGAAAGTAATGGCTTGTCAAATTGCTTTATTTTTCGTACTTGAAGATATTTGGCATTACCTGTTTCATAGACTCTTTCATTATGGAATTTTTTATAAATACATTCATAAAGTCCATCATAGATATGCTGCACCATTTGGATTTGCTGCTGAATATGCACATCCAATTGAAATCATGGCTTTAGGTTTTGGTACTGTTGGGTTCCCAATCATTTATGCATATTTAACAAAAACTCAATTTCATCAATTACCACCATTACATTTATTTACAATTTGTATATGGATCACCATGAGATTATTCCAAGCTGTCGATTCCCATTCTGGTTATGACTTCCCTTGGTCATTAAATAAATTCTTACCATTTTGGGCAGGTGCTGAACATCATGATGAACATCATCATTTCTTTATTGGTAATTATGCAAGTAGTTTTAGATGGTGTGATTCATTGCTAAAGACAGAATGTGGAACGTTAGCAAAACAGAGAAGAGAATCTTTACAACATAAGAAAGCGGAGCGTAAATCAAGAAAGAGAGAATAAATAAGTTTTTAGTAATGAATATAAGAACCATATTATTGTATACACTATATTTTGCACCCTTTCCTTCCTCCGCATTTTTTAAATTAGGGCTTGAGACCTCATTTTCAAAAGTGACTGTTTCCTTTGTCGCATTTAGTTTTTTCGTTAATATACAGGATTTCAAATTCTCACCCTCATTCTCAATATCAAGTGAAAAAAAAACTTCATCTTAATTTTCACTTAACTTGTAATATAAAGAAGTATGTTCAAACCATGAAAATTAGTGATATCATCACAATTTAAACCCAAATCATCACAGTCTTGGAACAATATGATATGTGTATCCCCATATGTCTAGAATATTTAAAACTCTACCTGTTGGATAATGAATATGGATTACTTGAAGAATATGAAGTTTAGATATCAAACCCAGAATCTGATACTTTATTCGTCTAGCTAACGTTAGTTGAGCTTCAGTTATTCAAGCCCAACCAACTTTATCCATCATATTGTCAAACTACGGAGAGTATAAAATTTTCATTTCAAGATGAGGTGGGTAAAAAATTTCTCACTTACTAACAATTTAGATGTCAAGATTAAACGAATATCAAGTTATCGGTAGACGTTTACCTACTGATTCTGTTCCAGAACCAAAATTATACAGAATGAGAATTTTTGCTCCAAACGTTGTTGTTGCTAAATCTAGATACTGGTACTTCTTACAAAAATTACACAAAGTTAAGAAGGCTTCTGGTGAAGTTGTTTCAGTTAACACTATCTCTGAAGCTCACCCAACCAAAGTTAAAACTTTCGGTATTTGGATTAGATACGATTCAAGATCCGGTATTCACAACATGTACAAAGAATACAGAGATGTTACCAGAGTTGGTGCTGTTGAAACTATGTACGCTGATTTAGCTGCTAGACACAGAGCTAGATTTAGAAGTATCCATATCTTAAAGGTTGTTGAATTAGAAAAAGTTGATGACGTTAAGAGACAATACGTTAAACAATTCTTAGCTAAAGACCTTAAATTCCCATTACCTCACAGAATTCCAAAGTCCACCAAATTATTTGAAGCTCGTGCTCCATCTACTTACTACTAATCAAGCTTTCTTTATAATTTATAATAAAAGATGAATAAATATTGATAAATAGACATGACTTTGACTTGTTTACTCTAAATCTCTATTACTCTTTCTTCTTTAATCTCTAGAGTCTTTATATGGTCGTGCGCTGGAGAATGGGCTGCAAAGTAGGTGTGTACTGTAGTTCAAGTGGCTTCAAGCAGCGTGCCTACCCCAGTTACTATTAAATGCCTTTAGGCTTCAAGTCTAAGGACATTACAAGGTTTTCTTTTGAATCTTATACCCCAGTTTCGTATATAATGATGAGAACCAGAGTAAAACAGGTAAAGGGAAACTGAAGAAATGAAGAAGTTCTAGGAGAGTGAAGACGTCAAAGAAGGTGATAAGAAAACTGTGGTGATAGTAAGCCACATCAATAACCATCACCCTGAAAATAACTGGCCTGGTTGCACCATCTTGTCAACTCTGTCTTAATATCCATCCCCCTCCTCCCTCATACGGCCTTGGTATCGTCTTGATCCTATCTTCTTCTGTCGGCCCGTACAAAGATCAGCAA
Source organism: Yamadazyma kanchanaburiensis (assembly GCA_030555785.1). Taxonomy (NCBI): domain Eukaryota; kingdom Fungi; phylum Ascomycota; class Pichiomycetes; order Serinales; family Debaryomycetaceae; genus Yamadazyma; species Yamadazyma kanchanaburiensis. The sequence continues at coordinate 125,493 of JANIVJ010000026.1, read as the reverse complement.
ATTCTCGATTATATACACACCATACTATATACAGTCAACGCTTACTTCCTGATAAGTAATCGCACTAGATTTCGACCGATAATGTCATTTACATTAAAAGCAGGAGAAAGAATTGCCAACAAAACAGTATTGATTACTGGAGCCTCATCTGGTATTGGAGAAGCTACAGCTAAACAAATTGCAGATATTTCCAATGGGAAAATTAAATTCATTTTAACCGCTAGAAGAAAAGATAAATTAGATAAATTAGCAAAAGATCTTGAATCAGAATATCCAGAAATAAAAGTATTAACAGTAGAATTTGATGTTTCAAAATTAGAAACAATTAAACCATTTGTTGAAAACTTACCAAAAGAATTTTCAGATATTGATATTCTTATTAATAATGCCGGATTAGCATTAGGTAGAGATTCAATTGGAACAATTTTAGATTCAGATATGGTTACAATGTTTCAAACCAATGTTTTAGGATTAATTACACTTACTCAAACAGTCTTACCAATATTCCAAAAGAAAGATTCTGGTGATATCATTAATATTGGATCAATTGCTGGTAGAGATCCATATCCAGGTGGAGGTATTTATTGTCCAACAAAAGCAAGTGTTAAATCATTTTCTCATGTATTAAGAAAAGAATTGATTAATACAAAAATTAGAGTCATTGAAATTGATCCAGGTAATGTTGAAACCGAATTTTCAAATGTAAGATTTAAAGGAGATTTAGAAAAGGCAAAAGCTGTTTATGCTGGTACTGAACCACTTTATGCTGATGATATTGCTGAATTTATTGTTTTTGCAATTACTAGAAAACAAAAAACTGTTATGGCTGAAACTTTAGTGTTTTCAACCAATCAAGCAAGTGCTACACATATTTATAGAGATAGTTAATTTAATATATTTATCGGCTAATTATTCCTCTGTTAATAAAAAAAAACTTGACTCATTTCAATTACGAGTTTTTTGCGAATTTGATCGGATATAAATTGATAAGATAAAGACTCACGTTTTTCAAAAATGTCATATGGAACAAGAGCAGCACAAAGATTAGCAGGTAAGATTATCCTTATTACAGGAGCATCATCAGGAATTGGTGAAGCAACAGCAAGGGAATTCGCATCAGCATCCAATGGTAATATCAAATTAATTCTTGCTGCAAGAAGAGAAGATAAATTAAAATCCTTAAAAGAAGATTTATCAAAAGGATTCCCAAACATCAAAGTCCATTCATCAGTTTTAGACGTTAGTGTTTCAGAGAATGTTAAAGAGTTTGTTAAGAATTTACCTCAAGATTTTTCAGATATTGATGTTTTAGTTAATAATGCAGGTAAAGCATTAGGTCGTGATAATGTTGGACAACTTGATGAAGAAGACATCAATGGAATGTTATTTACCAATGTATTAGGTTTAGTTAATTTGACTAATGCACTTGTACCAATTTTCAAAAAAAAAAATAGTGGAGATATTGTTAATATTGGATCAATTGCTGGTAGAGATGCATACCCAGGAGGTAGTGTTTATTGTGCTTCCAAATCAGCAGTTAGATCATTCACAAGTGCATTAAGAAAAGAATTAATCAATACCAGAATTAGAGTTCTTGAAATTGATCCTGGTGCAGTTTTAACAGAATTTTCAATTGTTAGACATCATGGTGATGAAGAACAAGCAGATAAAGTTTATCAAGATACTGAACCACTTGGACCAGAAGACATTGCCGAAGTAATTGTATTTGGAGTTACTAGAAAACAAAAGACAGTTATTGCCGAAACTCTTATTTTCCCAACTCATCAAGCAGGAAGTGGTAGTGTTTATAGAGGATCATTAGATTAATACATTAAATACATAAATAAATACTAAAAACTTAATTGTTCTAAAGTTCTCGTAAGTTTTGCAGCACCATCAACTCCACTATTATCAACTTGAATTTTTGGTCTATTTGCTTCAAGACCATTTAATAAGAAACATGCTTTACATACTTTATTTGAAGATATATAACCACATTTTTCACATTTACGAGCTTCTCCAACAATTTTTGGTTTAATCATAACACTTCCATCACTATTAATTTCTTGTTCAACTGATTTCTTTTTTGATTTAAAATTTGGTGTTAAAGTTTTTTTCTTTAATTCAAAATGTTCTCCACTATAAATTAAATCCATAATACATGAAGGTCTTATAGCTTCTAAAGCTTTTAATAATTCACGAGTTGTACCTCTAAAAGCTTCTGGAGCATAAGTACATTCAGTTGAAAAATAATCAAGTTTTTTATAATGAGCATATAAAACAATTTCCTTTTGATAAGTATATTTAAAAGGTTTTGATCTTTTAATTGGAGAATCTGCACTTTCAGTTTTAATTGAACATGATCTATCTAATCTTTTGGTATCACCTCTTAAAATATTCATTAAAACAGTTTCTGCCATATCATCTGCATTATGACCTGTTAAAACATGTTTAATATTTAATTTTGCTGCTCCTCTATCTAATGCTTGTCTTCTTAAAACTCCACAATATGTACATGAATTTCTCATTCCTGAACATGCTACAATTTCATCCATTGTCCAATCATAAAGTTCTTTATATGAAACAATTTCTAATGGCATATCATATTGTTTTTGATTTCTTTTAACTGTAGCTAATGAGTCATCTCTATAACCTTTAATACCTTCATCAATAGATAGAAGTACGAGATTAAGTCCATAGTCATATCTTTCATTAAGAGTCTTCATTATACTGGCAAGAACTGTTGAATCCTTACCTCCAGATGCTCCAATAGCAACTGTTTCACCTTTATAAAATAATTTTGCATCCACTATAGTATTGTGAATTTCTGTTTCGAAAACTTTGAAAAAGCACTCTTTACAAATTTTTTGTAGGTTCTTTGGTCTTTTCATAACGGCTTTACGCCCATGACAAAGCTCACAAAGTTGTGAAACCTTGAGTTTCTTTTCTTTCTTCTGTTCTGCAGTCATGAAGATGAGATGAAGGTGCGATGCGATGAGGTGAGTGAACTGTATCCACTCTCACTTGTTCTTGTCTCTGTCTCTCTGTCTGTCTCTCTCTGTCTCTCTGTCCCTGCCCCGTCCCCGTCTCCACTACATCACGCTCTCATTGTCAGTTTATTAGAATGCTAATCTACATACTTAAGCAGTTGCTTGGAATTCATCATTATTTGAATTGACATTAGCAAATCTAAATTTACTAAGATATTCATCTTGATTACCATCTTTTTGATCCTTTAATTGAGGAGTTTGTTCCTTATTATCTTGATTCAAATGTTGAGGTTTTTTACCACGACCTTTACTTGCAGTCTTTTCATTCTTTTCAGTTAATAAGCCAACTTTTTCATTTAATATAATTGCTAATTCTTGTAATCTAGTTCTTTGAGGTTCATTTGAAGAGAAATTAATAAATTTCAAATCATCTGAAAAACTTGCACTTATATCATTATTTTCAATCATTTTTTTGATGATATTAATTACTTCATTAGTTTCAATTTTAAAATTTGAAGATAATAAATCAATTGATAATTTTGAATAGATTGATTTATAAGTGAAAATATAAGTTCTTAATCCTTCAATTTGTAATTGATTTTTCATCATATTTAATAATTCAGTATTATTTGGGAATAATTTCCAAATTTTAATTGAAGATAATAAATTATAAGATTTTAACCAATCACCTTTTTGTAAAGCTTTTGAAGCATGAATAATATGATCTTTAATACTTTCTGGTGGACCAGTAAAATATTGTCTATCATGGAAATCTAATTTATTTTTAAAAGATCTTGAAGAAATTTTACGTTTTGAATCTTTTGAACTTTGAATTTGTGCTAATAAAGGAATTTCAATAAGAAGTGATGAAGTCATATAAACACATTCTAATAATTCTAAATTGATATGCATATGAAATGGTAATAATCTTTGTCTTTCACTTGTTGATGCTTGACTTGGATATTTAGTATTAAATCCTTGACCTAATAATTCTTTTGATCTTTGACTATTTGCAATTTCATTTAATGCAACTTGACTTTCTTCAATTAATCCAATTCTAAATGAACTTAATCCTAATTGAACAAGGGCTCTATTATACATGATTTGAAGTGATGAATCTGCTGTATGAATTATATTGAAGAGTTCGGATTTTAAGAATAATTCATTAGCAGTTTTATAATCATTATTAACTGCGTAATAATAAATTTTACTTAAAATAGCCTTTTTAGAATAAAGATCAGTTGAATGTTTAACTAAGAAATCAACTAAAGTTTCAATTAAATCTTTTGATTCAAGAGATTTAGAAACAATTGAAGAATCTTCATCTTCTCCAGCCCATGCTTCCTTTTCATTGCTTTCAATCAATTGATTTGGTTTATAATAAACATGATCTAATCTTCTTAAAATTATTCTTGATAATTGATCATTACCTTCAAAAATTCCAATTTTTTCAATAGGAGTAGTTGATTCAATATATAATTGACCTTTTAATATTAATCTATAAATCTTTGTTTCATCTTTTAATCTTTCAATATATTCTAAAGAATGAGGATCAGTATTTTGTAAAGATTTAGTTAATTCATCATCTAATCTTTCAATTAATGATGCAATAGATCCAAATATAACCTTAATACCTTGTTCATTAGTTGCAGGTTCAATATCAATTTCATCGGTTGGTTTACCTAATTCACTAACTTGATAACTTGAAAATGATTCTTTTAATAATTCTAATAATGAATTTATATCATTCAAATTTTTATTCCAATGACTTAAAGGCATAAAGGATTGATTTGATGAAGCATCAAATCTTACACTAATTAACATTTGATAAATTGAAATTAATTCAAAAATTTTACTTCCTTTACTTTCTTCTAATAAGGTTTCTAATATTTGAATTTGTTCAAATTTATCAATATTTTTCTTACCTCTACTTTCACTAACTTGTTTTAAAGTTTGGAAAACTTGACTCAAGTTTCTAACTCCAACAGATTCTTCAGTCTTTGATTTTATAATTGGAATTTCAATTGGTTCATCTTTTGAAAATGGTTCTGGATCTTTTTTATATAATTCAATTAAATCTTGGAATTCTTTAGCTTGTCTCTTAACTCTTTGTCTAAGGGTATTAAAAGCTCTGGATTGATCTGCGGTTAATCTCTTTTTTTCTTCATCATCAATATCATTAATTGAATCTTCTAATTCTGATAAACAAATTATGAAAAAATTTGGGGTACCGAAATTTTGTTGAGTACTTCTTATTAATAATCTACCTAATTTATCAAATTCATTTAAGGCATTTATCCAATTATTAATAATTTTGGCAGTATCTAATTTATCAATTGATGATTTAATATCATCAAATAATTTTTCTTTAGCTGATTTAACAACTTTTCTATCATCTTCATCACTGTCATCATCACTGTCTCTTCCACCTTTAAGAAAACTATTTTTAAGAAAATATGATGCTCCTTTTGGTACATCATCATCACTATCACTATCACTATCATCTGAATTATTGAAGAATTCATCATCACTGTCTTCTTCAATTTGTTCTTGAGATGAAGATACTAATTCTTCATCACTTGAACTTAATAAATCTTCTTCTTCACTAGAAGAATCTGTATCATATTTATCAAAGAATCGTGACATTCTAAAGGTTTGATTCTGTTCTATCAAATTTTCACCAACGATGCGTAAAAAATTTGAGGTGTGATAATGTTTACGCGAGAGAATGAAATGTACTCAGATGAGCATCAACCTAACACTAGGTTACGCTACAGGTTAACCTCTACACTCTTCTCGTTCTCCTTGCAACTATGATAGAAGCACTAGATTGTTAACTAGGATCTTATTCTTTGATTCCACTCTGATACTGTCTTAGATACCAAGTCAAACCAGTATAAACTGTTCGTTCAAGTTTTTCACTCATCTGGTCTACTCTCGTCCATCAATTTGTTTAATTAAATCAAATTGACTTCTGGTTTCAAGTCATATCCCCAACATCTCACTTTCATATGCCATATAGTGTCTCCTTCCTTTGATCTCGTTCTTCACCATTTTTATTTCCGATTACATAAGCATACAGACTTTTGCAGCTATATTTTCCTATTTATGGATCTGCTAAAAAACACCAATATGACTACAGATGTACCCATAGAAATAATCTACAAAATTTTAAGTTATTTACCAAAATATACCAGAAACGAAGTGTTTCAGAAAGGATATTATGGTCTCCATAATACTTACTACAAATCTCATGAAGGATCACTTTTCAGCCTTTATCTTTTCGAAGATGAAAAACATCACAAGAAAAATATAGTAATAACCTTGGGAAATCAGGGATTAGATCTTACAAGTGATAGTGTCACACAAGTGTTATCTGGTTGCATGAGTAGTTACCTTGGTGATCAGATACAAACGAGGTTCCCTGATGTGGAATCTTTTGTTGATTGGACTAAACGACCTCCTTTCTTCCCTTTAAAAAAACTAACAGTTGAAACCAGTAATAGACTATTCATCATGGATCTTTTAAGGAATTATCCAGAGATAATAAATCAAGTTACTTTTTTATTTTCTTTTCACTTTTCCAAAGATTTCAAAAAATTAACCTATAATAAACGTTTTAGATACAATACAATTAAATTTGAAACCCCTTTTCCGATGAAAGAAAAATTTATGAAAATTCCTCCTAATGTCTCATGTTTAATCGTCGACCATCTTAATGATGTCTTTTTTCCTAAATCTTTAAGAAAAATTACTATAAAAAAATTTTCTTTGTTTAATAAAAATTTCGATAGAAAGGTTGAAACAATTCAAAATTTGAATACTTCGAATCTTACTTCTTTAAAACTTTCAAAATCGGCATTCCGAGAACTTATTAATATAGGCAAATTAGATTTTGCTTTTAACATTAAGTGGCTTGTTATCCTTCCATTTCCAAAAGATGGTGATTATTTAGATACAAAAACTTTTGAATCATTCACCAACATCGAGTATCTTGAAGGGTTTAGTAAATCCATTGGTCCAGATAATGATTTATCAATTAACAAAAAACTTGAACATTTGGGTATTTATGGTGAACCGGGACTTGATGTAAGGTGGTGCTCCTTTCGACACAAATTACCAAAATCTTTGAAATCGTTCGTTTGTGACTTCAATCATATAGATCCATCGGAAATATTACCAAATTATATTGAGAGATTACGAACAATCTTTTTTAAAGGTGAACTTTGTGATTTGAATGAATTTCGTAATCTAAAGTATCTTTCAATAATTAGAAAAAGGTATGACTTTTCACTGGTACCAATAAAATTGCCATTGTTACCACATTCATTAAAAGAATTGATCATTGGTAGTGTGCCAGTTGAAAAGTGGGACTTCAGTCATTTGATTTACGTTGAAAAGTTATTTATTTTCACTCTTTCAATTAGAACAAAATGGTCTTTTATAGCACCTCCAAATTGTAAAGACATAGTTTTAAGACACATTAAAGGGGGGGATTTGTATATGGGGAATAAACTAGAGACTATTGAAATCGAGGGATATTTTAGTAAAATTGAAGGTGATTTCACATCTTTGACATCCTGTCGTATATACAATTATGGTGGAAGCGAAACAAAAATTGATTTTCTTCCAGAAAATTTGAAATATCTTGAAGTAGTGAGTCCTAATTCTTTGGATTTGACGAGATTCTCTGATCTTCGAATTTTGGATTTGAATACATTTAATAGATTCTTCAATGTGTTTCCAAAGTTATCTTCAAACTCTTTAACAATTGTGACGTTGAGCAAAATTGTTGCCCAAGCCGACTTTCCTAAATGTTTACCTTCATGTCTAAAGAAGCTCACATTACGTTCATCTTATATTTTAAATTCTTTAGACCAATATCACCCATTCAGAGATACACATTGGGGGAGGTTTGAGTTGAATCCAAGCGTAGATATTGATTTTTCTAAAGTGAATATTGAATATTTACAACTTGATTTTGTTTTGGCAGTTCCTTCCACAATAATTCTTCCGAAATCGATCAAGGTACTTTATGCCCCGTATTACAGAAAATGGGGGTGTCCTGGTAATCTTCAACCACAATCCTCAACAAAATCAAGAGGGACTTTTGATTTCACTAAACCTTGGTTCGATTTCAAGAATGTTGATGTTTGTGATGTTTTTGATATGAGCCATTGGACAAGAACGTTAATTTCTAGATCATGGACTTATAGAAAATTTACTACAAAACAAAGTAAAAGAAAAAGAGGTTGATAGTCAAAGTTGTAGAGTGAGAGGAGGCAATGGAATGAATATTGAAAAAAGAAAATACCACAGCAACAGGTTCATTAATGACACCTTAAAGATCTATAAATATCTTTGTACTTGGATAAGAGCTTAGATTATATAGGAGGATCGAAAAGCGAAATTCTACAAATCGTTGCACTAGCAATTTATATTTGATTAGCTAATTGAGAATATTTAATAATAGTAGATTTATCTTTAATTCCTTCTTATATCCCTTGATCTGATAAATACCGTCTCCCTCAGAAGAAGACTATTAAGGATACTCTCAATTTCCCGTCTGTTAAGTTCCCGGTTTGTTCTTGTAAGGATAGTTACACGTCTTTTCAAATTACTGACTTCTCTTGCTAAGGATCTTAGACTAGTTTGAGGATTACCTCTATCTTCTAATACACTAATTCTTTCATTTAACTGACTATATAACTCACGAAGCAGTTCTAATTCTTCTTCAGGTTCATCATTTGTTTCTTCTAATCCTTGTCCTAATTCATTATTTTCTTGTTCTAATTCATTATTTTCTTGTTCTAATCCTTGTCCTAATTCATTATTTTCTTGTTCCAATCCTTGTCCTAATTCATTATCTGTTTCTTCTAATCTTTCTTCTAATTCATTATTGATTCTTTCTGTTCTTTCTTCTAATTCTCTGTTCATCACTTCACTATTTTCACCTCCATCAGCTGTAGTTTGGAAATTGGTATTTTGGAAACTAAACTCGGTTTGGATTCTACTTTCCATATTTAATAATTCAATGTAATCTCTATCAGTAAAAAGACAATAATCTCTTAATATATCTATCTGAAATGGGCCATCAAAGTACTCTGAATACAATTCTTGAAGAAATTCTGGTGGTAACTGGTCAAAGGTACCTGAGTGTGTTCTCAAATGTACAGAAACTTTTTCACCATCATCTTTTATTGGTGCCTCAAACTGGTTCAATAATTCATTTCTAAGACGAATATACATTTTATAATATCTCATAGTCTCTTGTGGATCAGATCCTGCTCTTGCAATATATCTCATATGATAATTCTCAAAAGTATCAGCATAGTTTGCATGAGTAGGTGGTAAGGAGGACATTTTCTGGGTGACTAGTTGTTCATCAGCATCAAAAAAATCATCAGCATTGGTAAACTTTTGGGAACTTGGTAAGTCATCAGCAACTTTATATATACCAGAAAATGAATAATTCAACCAGTCAACAATAATCTTTATTGGAAGAGGAGTGTTGTCCATCCAATCCATTTTGAAAAGTGATACAGTGGTTGCAAAAAGTGGTTGCAAAAAGTGGTTGCAAAAAGTGGTTGCAAAAAAGTGCACAGTGCGCCTAAGATCTATTTATTTCTATCCTACAGTCCTTACCAACTATTTACATCATAACTCTTTACTCTTGAAAACTTAAAAGATTTTTCATTCCTTAATGTTAAATACAGCACTTCACCAACTCTATCATCATCTTCACTCATTTGTTTTCTAACGGTAAAATATTCTACCCAATTCAATTTATTATACTTAAATATACTTAAAGATTTAATTTGAAAATGATAATGAAATGAATAATAAGGTACACTACCTTCATTTATAATTATATTAACATCACCATTTGATGTCATATTCCATTTGCCATGATAAATCCTATGACTTTCTTTAACATCTTTTTGATGACCTGGAATCTTTAATTGATCTAATGCACTAGTTATATTCCTCAGTAAATTGAATTTTGATAATTGAGGTACTACTTTAAATGGTTCTAATGCACTTAATACTTTTACACATGTTCCATCAGGATAAAATCTAAGATATCTATAATATGTAATTGTTTTAACTGGATTATACCAATTACTTGAAAATTCTGCTTTACCTCCTTCACTATAATAATTCACAACACTTATATAACATCCTTTAAATTTTAAAAATGGTCTTTGTTGAATCATTTTTTTCCATGAATCATATGATTTAACAATTTCTAATTGATCTTTTGGAATTGGTAATTCTGATCCTAATGTCTTTGCAGTCTCATTCTCTTGATATATTTGATTGGGGTAAATTAAATAACAAAGTTTCCTCCAAATATCATTAGACAGAAGTCCAAGATATGCAAATTTCTTACATGTTAAAGAAAAATGAATCCAAGATTCTGGTTCTATTAATAAAAGTATTTCTATTATATGAATCCAAATATCACTTGGTAAATGAACCAAGGGTGATACTGGTTTAATAATCACTTTTTCATGATTATCAGTACCTAGATTTGAAAATTTAATAATCAAATTATCTCCTTGATCATCTAATCCTGGAGCTTTTGCTTCTTCATGTTCAAATGATTCTAAAAGCTTATCAACATTGATTGATTTAATTTTTTCTTCATCAAGTTTGACAACTGAATTCTCTCCATGAGTTGCTTTTAATTTTTCAAGTTTATTAACAACTTCAGTCTTTCTATAAAGTAAATCGATTTTTTCATTTAATTTAAATGCTCTTCTATAAAGTTCAACGGCATCTGACATTTTCCCATGACTTTCTTTTTCCACGGCTTCTTCAAAGAGGGTTATAGCTTGTTTGTCTTTATCACTTAGGGCTTCATATTCAGGATTGGAATTGGGTTCGGTATGTAACGGATCTTTAAGGTTTGAATCTACTGCAATATCTGACATACTGCGAGAGATTGAGATAAGGGGAGATGAGGACGGGATGAGGGGAGGGGGAGGAACGAGGGAGGGACGAGGGGGACGAGGAGGACAAGAGAGAGGGACGAGGAGGACGAGAGAGATTGATATGGTGGATAACAGGGCAGGTTTGGGATCAGAGTCTATTCTCTCCAGATTAGACCCGGGACAGATCCGTTAAATCACTCTTACACCACTTCCCTACACCACTTCCCTACTCGCCTACACTGTGGACCCCCGTACACTTTACACTATAAACCTGACTCTCATCTACTCCGTACGCCCTCCTACCTTACTTCTCTCCGTCTCTTCATCTCCCTTTCCCTCTGTCACATCTCCTCTTTTTCCCTCTGTCTCGTCCTCCCTCTCCCTTCTCGTCCTCTTTCTCGTCTCGTCCTCTCTCGTCTCTCCTTCCTATCGCGAGAACAGATCAACCCTTTGTGTATGACGAGTACAACTCATCAACCCAGTTCGATTCCGAACTATTCGTCGTCCAATTCAAACCCGTCTTCAAATACACCCCTATCACCTCCACAAACATCCAAATCACCTCCTAAAACTCCCCATACCCCCAAAATTCAACCTGAACTCAAATCACCTCAGATCAACTCAAAAGAATCTTCAAGAATAAAAGTAATTTGTCGTATAAAACCCGGCCAAAATCCTATCCTTTCAGACCAACAAGATTCAGTCATCATCAAAGGTAAAGAAGTCCATACTTTCACATTCGATAGAATATTTAACCAATCATCTTCTCAATCAGATATTTTTGATTATTCCATCAAAGATACAGTCAATGATATTTTTCAAGGGTATAATGGTACCATCATTGCATATGGCCAGACAGGTGCTGGGAAATCATATACAATGCTAGGACCATCTATTAATGATGAAACAAGAGGAATTATCCCAAGAATTGGAGATGAAATATTCTCAAAAATTAAATCTGAAGGATCTAATGAAACTGAATATACAATTAGTTTATCTATTATGGAGATATATATGGAACAAATCCATGATTTATTACTTAATAATAATACCAAATTAACTATACATGAAGATAAAGATCATGGGGTTTATGTTAAAGGATTATCTCATGCATCAATAAGTAATACAAATGATCTTTATAAACTTATATTACTTGGAATTAAAAATAGAACATCAAATCATACTAATATGAATTCAGAAAGTTCTAGAAGCCATGCAATCTTTCAAATTAATTTTGATCAAAAAAATCTTAAAGATGATTCAATTAAAAAATCAAAATTATTTCTTGTAGATTTAGCAGGTAGTGAAAAAGTTGAAAAAACTGGTGCAATTGGTCAAACATTTAAAGAGGCTCAAAATATTAATAGTTCATTATCTTGTTTAGGTAATGTTATAAATTCTTTAACAGATCATAAATCAAGTCATATACCTTATAGAGATTCTAAATTAACTAGGATTTTACAAGAATCTTTAGGTGGGAATTCAAGAACAAGTTTGATATTAAATGTAGCTTCAACTTTAGAAAATGAATTAGAGACTTTATCAACTTTAAGATTTGGTACAAGAGCTAGATATATTAAGAATAAGGTCCATATTAATAAAGAGCTTAGTACTAGTGAATTGAATTTTAGATTGAAACAACTTGAGAGAGAGAATGAGAGGTATAGATTATTGGTGAAGAAGCTAGAGAATAAGAATGAACCTGTGACTCCATCAAGAGAGAGTGTGATACCTGTATTAGGTCCAAGGTCACCAAGGGTATTATCACCTGGTTCACCAAGGGCCCATGCCCCAAGAGATATCATTTCTCAAAAAGATTCTAAAATCAAACAACTTGAAGATGAATTACTTACCTATAAAATCAATAACCTCAAATTCTCTAATGAAGAAGAAATCAAACTTAATAAACTCGAAAAATCTCTTTTCAAATTAAGTGAAAAACTTAATGATGTAGAAATCATCAACGTTAACCTTAGAAAGCATTTAATGTTGAATGAAAAGATTATCGAACAAAGAGACGAATCGATTCATCATTTGAATAAATTATTAGATGAACAACAAGTCACATTAACTTCACAATCTAATACATTTGAGACCAGATTAAGTATATTAAAGCATCGTATAAATGAGCAAAAAGTTCATGATTTAGATATAAATACATCTCAATCTCCAAGATCATCAGGTAGTAAATCACCCAAGTCTCCATATTCTGGATTTAATTTGAAGATAGTTCGACCAATTATTGGTGGAGGTGATAGTGATGAGGAGAATGAGAATTTAGATAGTTAGCATAATAGAGGTTTGTGTGTGATGACTGTCTCTGATTCTCTCTGCTTCTCTCTGTCTCTGCTTCTCACCTAATACGAAAAATTACACAAAATCAACCGAACGGCTCGACCTAAGTCCGAAACTGGGTGCGATACGATATGACGAAAAAAGAAGAGGTATAGAGGTAGAGGAAGCCAGAGGATTATATAGAGCGTAGAGAATATAAGATGTAAATGTACTCTAATCCATATTACTTTATTACTATTAATTATCTTGTATGTGCTGGAGGTGGTTGATCAGGACGTGAAAAATCAGTCATACTATGTACTTCATCATTTGGTGTCTGAGGACCAGGATACTTTGGAGGTGGCTCTGCATATGGTTGATAATAAGAATTTTGAGTCTCAGGCCCATAAGATGAACCGGGTGCTTGGCCTGGTCCATAGTTTTGGCCTGGTGCATATGTTTGGCCTGGTCCATAATTTTGGCCTGGTCCATAATGTTCCTGGTTGGGGACTTGATTTTTTTTCTTTCTTAAACCGAACCATGAGAACCCTCCTTGTGACTGACCTACCAGTCCAGGCCCCTGCCCATATCCGTAACCTTGTCCTTGCCCTTGTCCTTGATAATAATTATTATTAGCTAAGATAAGTTTCCTCTTTCTTCTTCTTAAAGTAAGTGATACAATTATAGCAATTACTGCCGCAGCTATAAGGAGAAACCAAAGGTAATTCGTTTGAAACCCATCACCATCACCACTCCCATAATAAATCAATCTTGGTTCTAAAATAGTCATAGAGAAAATATATCTATGGGTGCGATACTAATGCCAAGGAAGGAAAGGGACGATGGGGTGAGACTTATCACGTGAGTCGCGGCAAAGATCTGTCACCCCACAAACTATTCAAATAGTAAAAGTCTCATAGGATAATGAGTTTACTTGTATCAACTGCTGGCAGTTTAAAAGGTATGACAATATTCTTATACCAAAGCTATACTAACAAGCAGTTCTTGAACTCGGAAAGGGTATCCAATCAAAAAGTTTTTGTTGTGGAACCAGTGACATTTACGACGTAAAAAGATTTCAACTTGAAAATTGTGATCATATAGTTATTGTAAGAGTTAATGGGGTTATACAATTATATAAATACTATGAACAAGTCCAGGACTTCCAGGTGATAAAAGAATGGAGAAACTGTGTTGTTGATAAATCCGATAAAATCATTAGTATCGGAGTTATTAACAAACAATATCTTTATTCATGTTCAGTTGAAGGGATATTAATAATAAGAGATTTAATAAATGATGATGATAAAAACAGTTTTAGAGAATACAAACTTAATTCACCCGTAACATGTATCAAAGTAACATGTAAGAATCATGAATTTGATGTTGCAATTGGAGGAAAGAATAATGGCTTAAATTATTATAAGATTGAATTTAATAAACCACCACAAGAAATAGATCCTTCTAAGTTATTGAATATCAATGATAACGGCAACATTAATAATATTAATCAACTTCGATATCTTCTTAGAAGAAAATCAGATGTTTATCCTACTGAAATTCTCGAATCTAATTGGATCTCACCAGTTTTTTATGAAACTTTTTGGATTGTATCTATTGAATTTTGGAGAGATTATATAATATGTGGGACTCAATTTGGGTTTATAGTTATATATGATAAGACATTAGAGGTTGTTAAGCCATTAAAAATTATAAAGAATACTAGCGCACCAATTATTAATTTAAAGGTAGTTAATAATTGTCTTATATATACAGATATGATGTCAAAAGTTGGGATACTTAACTTGAGAACATTTCAAGAGATTAATATGTTTGAATGTAAATTTGGTATAGTAGAGTATAATAAGATATTGGTATCTAAGAATAAATTGAGGCCAATAATAGTGGTTGCAATTACATCAGATAAGAGGATTAAGATGGTTAAGTTACATCAGAATAACCATTGTGAGGTGATGTATAATGTTGAGGGGGATATAAGTACGTTTAATGTGATAAGAACTGGGCCTTAGGGCTAGAGTTGCTCGTTACGCCCCTTGTACCTGCTCATCCATCGCATCCTATTGTGATTCTGCATATAAATCCGCAACTATTGCTTATCTATAAATAAATCAAGTATGATCTACACTTTTTACGATAATAAAAGTATTCATTAGTGATGATTCATCATGTTTAATATTAATTTATATCTCCTCTTAATTTCGTATTTGTTGGTTTTTCCCCACACGATTTGCGGTTAATATGCAGTGAGGAGTGTAGATAGCAAGAATAAATGAAACAGACTAGATCGAACTCTTAAAGAACTGGACGAACTAGACGAACTGGACGAACTGGACGAACTGGAATAGATAAGAACCAGACTCTCTCCTCTACCCTAGATTTCCCCTATCCTTTCCCCCACCCCTATCTTTCCCTTATTCCGATCATCCCAGCCGCTTTTTCCTCCTCCACCATCACTACCGTTTTTCTTGACTCGCTCGCAGTAGATAGGAGAAGCGTGAAATTATTATTCCCACATCTATGAGTACTTTAGAGAAATTCCTTAACAAAGTCAGTAGGCGAAGTAGTGAAACGTCTGTTGATATCAACCAAAACCTATCAATAAATGACACTGGTAGAAAATTAAGATCAAGAGCTAGATCATTATCTGTAATGTCAAATAATTCAAATACAAATTTAAGTCTATCTCCAATAACTTCAGGTGAAACAAGACTTCATCCTACCAAATCTGTTTCTAAAAGACACACTAAAGAACTTATCAAATTTGAAACTCAACAAGTTGTCTCTAAAAAACTTACAAATATCTTACAAGATTTAGGACTTCAAAAACCAATACCTGTTAAGGTATCAAAATCTAATAGTTCAAGTCTTCAAAAAAACATAAATATATTTGTTTCAAATTCCAATAATTGTCTTTATTTAGCACCTGCTAGTTCAGCTAGTTTTACATATGAAGATGTGGAAAATGGTGGTACAACTCAAGAAACTCCTCAAGTAACTATTGAAGATGATGAAATTGTACCGGAAATGCCTCAAGAAATTAAAGATAAAATCGGTGGTGAAGGTAGTCCAAATTATCTTTGTTCAAAAATTGATGGTGATACACCAATCCCTCATACTTTTGGAGTTATAATTGAATTATCAAAAGATATGCCAATGCATACTATTGAGTTTGAATTAGCAAGTATTACTTCGATTCTTTGGCCAAGTGGTGATCCATATAATAAATCTTTTACTAAGGAGAAATTTAAAATTGGTAAAATGTCATGGAATAAAAGTCTTAAGAATGCAGATTATTATATTAATAATCTTAATTCAAATGATTTTAAAGCTAGTAATTTAGATCCTGGTGAATTGAGTAAGAGGACAAGATATTATAGACTTTTAAAGAAAGATCCTCCGGTTCATGATGAAGGTATTACTTTCCATCCATTAGATGAATTTAATGATCCTCCAGAAGATGGTCAACATATATATAAAGCTGGTTTTTATGTATTTGTTTTACCTGTACTTTTACCAGAACATATCCCACCAACAATCACTTCAATTAACGGTAGTTTAAATCATATTCTCTCGGTATCTATTTGTAAGAATTCTGAAAAATTAAATAGAAAATTAAATTTGGTTGGGAATTTTAGTTTACCAATGGTTAGAACTCCTCCATCTCTTGCAAATTCTATTGCTGATAAACCGATTTATGTTAATAGAGTTTGGAATGATTCTTTACATTATATCATTACATTTCCAAAGAAATATGTTTCACTTGGTTGTGAACATTCAATTAATGTAAAAATTGTTCCGTTAGTAAAAGATGTAGTTATCAAGAGAATCAAATTTAATGTTCTTGAAAGAATCACCTATGTATCAAAAGATTTATCAAGAGAATTCGATTATGATGGTGAAGATCCTTATTATCTTAAACCTTTATTAGGTGATAATAAGTTCCGTGAAAGAACTGTACCGATTTGTGAATTAAAAACTAAAAATAAACCATCAACTGGTCTTAATGAACCTTATAAGGAAGAGGTTATTAAGTGTCCTGATAATAATTTATTATTTAGTTGTTATGAACCTGATTCTTCAACTCCTCTTTATGATGATGATATTGAAAATTTTAGATTAGATAAAAACTCCCGTGAAGGAACTCCTAGATCGAAAAATGATAAGAAGGAAGATAAGAAGGATGACTTTATGATTTCTTCACCTCTTGATATCAATATCGCCCTTCCGTTTCTCACCACCAGAAACGATAAAATCATTCAAGCTTCAAATGATGAAGATGAATTAAGAAAACTAAGTGTAAGTTCAAATCCAGGTTCAAGAAAAGCTCTGATCATATCTAACGAGACCTCTTCAAATTTGTTCACCCCGTCATCTCCAATTATTGGAGCTTTAGCTACTAATTTAACTCATAATCATAATGAATTATTAAGTGGTGATAATTTATCAGATTTCTTAACGCCAGATTCAACTGCTTTAATGCATGAAGTAAGTCATAATCATTTTAAAGAAAATATTCAACATGGGTTTACAACTGTTAGTAGGGCTTTATATCCTGATTCAAATTATCGTCATATTCAAATTTATCATAGATTACAAGTTTGCTTCAGGATTTCAAAACCTGATCCAAAAGATAATTATAAAATGCATCATTATGAGGTGGTTGTTGATACTCCTTTAATCTTATTAAGTTCTAATTGTAATGATGAATCTATTCAATTACCTAAATATGATGAACTTGAAGAACCAATTCCTGAACGTCCTCCTTTAGAACAACGTCCTTCACAAATTTCTTTTAGAACTCCAAATTTTGATAATTCGGTTGGTTATTCAACTTCAAAAGGTGGTGAAGTTCATGGTAATGGATTTTCTATTAAACCTTGGAATAATACAGTATCTGATGATTCTTTACCAACCTTTGAAGAAGCCACATCTCCAATCATGAGATCTTTTTCAGTATCTGAAGATCCTTTAAGTAGAATCCCTTCAATTTCTATCGATGGTCCTCTTCAACCTGATGATCCTCCTGCTTATCAACCTGATTATTCAAATCCTTTAAATATTGATGCTGTAGTGAATCAAAGTACTTCGGATTCTTCTACTACAATTGGATCTTCAAGATTAAGAAGTTCTTTAGTTCAATCTTTTGCTCCTTCTGGTTTAAGTGTATCTCCAACAAACATTTCATCTGCATTGAATCAACCATCTAGTTCTAGTGGTCCTTCTAGTGTATCATTAGTTGATCTGCCAGATTCCGATCTGCCACAAGATTCTGATAGTGTACAAGAATCTCCAAGAGAAAATTCATCAGATTCTCTTGGTGAATCTGCTGATGTTTCTAGTTCTGCTCTGACTAATAGTTCATCAGATTCTGACAAAAAAAGTCCAAGAATTGGTCCAATTGAACCAGATGATCCACTTGCACCAACAGATTCAATCGATCCACTTGATCCAGTTCCTGAATCGAATTCAAATCTAACTTCCGCTCCTAATGATAGTGAAAGTAATCTTAGTATCATCACTCATGGTTCAACTTTTGAACAAAGATTACCACTTTTAAGAAATCAAAGTACAGAATCTAATTTGACTTTATCTAAACAAAATACCATTCAAGCCAAGTTCTCGACTGATAATCTTTCGGTTATAAACGAAAGAAATCAGGATATATACCATGCGTATTAATAGTGTAGTATAAATAGTAATAAATAAATAAGTCTCTTCTCACTATTTTGCAACCTCATCTGAAGCCTCACTAAACATGCCACTAATTAAATCTGGAGGTAATGTTGGTATTATAGGAGCTGGAGTCCTGGGGTTATCATATGCATACTTCTTAAGTAAATTAAGACCAGATGTTTCCATCACCCTCTTTGAATCAAAACAAAAATCTGGTGGTTGGATCAATACAGTTGAATTGAAAAATCAAGATTCTACAATAAGATTAGAGAAAGGTCCTCGTACTCTTCGTGGTATAAGTGATGGTACTCTACTTATCCTAGACACCCTTATACAGCAAGGGTATAAAGATCAAATCATGGTAATGAAATCTTCATCAGTTGCAAATAGAAAATATCTTTTAGATTCAAATTATAATATTATTCCAGTACCTCATTCAATAAAATCTTTTATTCAATTCAGTGGATCTGAATTGTATCCTAATGTCGGGGCTAGTATTATCAAAGAACCATTCAAAAGTAAAGGCAATTCATCTGATGAAAGTATTGAACAATTTTTTAAAAGAAGATTTGGTAATACAAATATTACAGATAGAGTCTTAAGTGCTATTCTTCATGGGATTTATGCTGGGAATATCTCCAAGTTAAGTATCAATTCGATATTCCCAAAGTTAGCAGGGTTCGAAAAAGATCATGGAAGCATTATCAAACCAATGATCAAATCATTAGGAAGAAGTATATCGAATTGGATGAGAGGAATTAAACCAAAAGAGGAGATACCTGAAACCCTCGAGGGATATGAAAAAATATCACCTTCATCAGATCTACTTAACCTAAAGAATCAATTAAAAGGACATCCAATTGTTGGATTAAAAGATTCTCTTGCAAAGTATCCTCAAGTACTTACAGAAATATTGAATCAAAATCCGAAGATCCATATAGAGTATGGGGCCAACCTTAAAGATTTAGATCCAACCAATGGAACCATAAAGAACCACGATAAAACCCATTCTTTTGATCATATAAGGTCTACTATTAATGTTCATTCATTAAGTAACCTCTTGAACGATTTAGAGATTTCTACATTATTTAAATCTATTGAATATGCAAGTATATTTATGGCTAATATTTACACTAAGAAACCCCTTTCTAAAGAGGTGTCTGGGTTTGGATTTTTAGTACCAAGATCGTCTAAGAATAAAGAATTTCTTCTAGGAACTATTTTTGATTCAGATATAAATGGTAACGTATATCCTTTAGACAAAAAGGAGACCCAGGATGTCAAGCAGACCCAGGATGTCAAGGAGACCGAGGATACAGCCACAAACATGACCATGATGCTTGGGGGTCATTTTTATTCGCCAATCCCATCAACCAGTGTCTCTCTTCTGGCAGTTAAAAATAGTTTAGCTAAAATCTTTGGTGTAGATTTAAATCAAACAAATCTCGTCCTTAGAGATGAGGCAAAAGCTAAAGATCACAAAGTCAATATTGGGGATGATGATATTCTTATTTCTTATAACCTTCATCAAGACTGTATTCCTCAGTATAATGTAGGATATGGTGAGATTTCCAATAAGGTGAGTGGTATTTTAGATCAAAAATATAAAGGAAAACTATCCTTAGGAGGGATGTGTTTTGGAAGAGGAGTTGGAGTTCCAGATTGTGTACTCAATTCATTCGAGGCAGCTAAACAGTGTAAATAATAAATAGATTAAGTTTCCTCACTCTCTACTCTTGAAATTATTCTGGACTTTCTATTTGCAAACTTTACATTCATTTTCTTACTGAAAAAAACAAACCCATTAAGTTTTTCAATAGCCTTTTCAGCTTCTCTTGTACTACTAAAGATTATATGAGCTTGACCTCTCATTTTTTTACTCTTTGGTTTTATGATTATATCAATGATATCTCCGTAACTACTACCGAGTAAATATAAATTTGTTTTAAGTAGATCTGGGTTGATTTGGTCATTTAGATTTTGAATATAGATTGTGTGGTTTATAGGAGAAAGTTTTTGTTTTTTTGAAGTATCAGATTTGATATCTTCACCTGTACGTTTAGGCATAATGCGATGAGAAGAAGGTGAGAAGAAAGGAGTAGGAGAAGAGGGATGGAAGAGAAGGGTATAGGGATGAGGGGACCGAGGAGATAGATAGAGTGGATAGAGTGGATAGAGTGGATAGAGTAGATAGTATATAGGGTAGATAGAGTAGATAGAGTGTCACATGATGTCGGCACTGCCACATGTATTCGCAACCAATTGGTCTAGGACAAGAAGGACTGTAGGGATAGGGTAGGACAGGACGCAGGATGGGACAAGAGATAAGACAGACAAGAGATAGGGCAGACAAGAGATAGGGCAGGATACAGGATAGGACAAGTCTTGTATAACTTGGCAGTTACATCCTGCTCTCTTGTTCAATCTTGTTTCCCTAATTTTCTCTGTCCCTGTCTCCCTTGCTCCCTGTATATAACCTCATTCTCAATCATCATTACTACGGAATTTGCTCTTAATAACTAACATGACATCTCAATTGAATGCTTCGTTATTAAGACTAAAACTACTCGATGCTTTAAGAAGTGGTGACACATCTAAAGTAGACTTGGTAATTGATAATCTCAAATCTACCAAATCAACAATTCAAACCACCGATATCATTCAAATTAGAGAAACCATTTTACATTATGCTGTTCAAGTTGCTCCATTACCAACGATTCAATATCTTGTAAACAATTCCAATCTACTTGATATTGATATCAATTCTCAAGATAAAAACGGTGATACTCCTTTACATTTAGCAGCTCAATCATCTCGTGGTGAAGTTGTTAGTTATCTTTTATCATTACCAGATATTAATGATACCGTTACAAATTTAGATAAAAAACAACCAGTTGAAATGTGTAAGGATCTTGATATTATTCAATTGATGCAATTTGAAAGGGCCAAGTTTGTTGAAAAAGCTGCTGGTCAATTAAGATCTTTTTTCACTAATAGAGATTTTGATAATCTTGAAAAATTACTTATTGGGAATCAAAGAGCTTCTGAGTTATTGGATATTAATGGTGCCGATCCAGAAACTGGGAATACTGTATTACATGAATTCATTAATAAAAATGATTTACAAATGTGTGATTGGATTTTAAAACATGGTGGAGATCCTTTTAAAAGAGATAAAAGAGGGAAATTACCAATTGATTTACTTCAAAATAAAAACGATCCAATTAGAAAATTACTTAAAGTATCATCAAAAGATCAAACTATTATGGATCCTGTAATTAGTTCAAATACAAAAACTGATGTACCAAGTTATAAAGGATATCTTAAGAAATGGACTAATTTTGCATCTGGATATAAATTAAGATATTTTGTACTAGATGATAAAGGGATTTTAAGTTATTATACCAATCAAGATGATACTAATAATGCATGTAGAGGATCATTAAATCTTGGATTTGCAACATTACATTTAGATTCATCAGAAAAATTAAAATTTGAAATTATTGGTAAAAATGGTATTAGATGGCATTTAAAAGCTAATCATCCAATTGAAACCAATAGATGGGTTTGGAATTTACAAAATGCCATTACTCATTCAAAAGATCTTTTA
This sequence comes from Yamadazyma kanchanaburiensis, assembly GCA_030555785.1. Taxonomy (NCBI): domain Eukaryota; kingdom Fungi; phylum Ascomycota; class Pichiomycetes; order Serinales; family Debaryomycetaceae; genus Yamadazyma; species Yamadazyma kanchanaburiensis. The sequence goes on along the minus strand of JANIVJ010000026.1, from coordinate 102,988 downwards.
AAGAAGAAAAGAGGTGGAAGTCCTGATGATGAACCAACAAGTCCAACAATTACAAGAACTAGTGAAGATTCAAATGGTGAACGTAAACATCATTTATTAAGTATTAGAAGAAAACATAAAAGAACTGGTAGTCATGTATCAATTGGTTCACAAGATGAAGTACCAGCAAATTCATTATCAAGATCAAATACTAATAAAGGATTATTAGAAATTAAAGAAAAACCTGATCAATCAAGTTTTGTTGAAAGTGATTTAGAAAATTTCGATTATGATTTAGATGATGATGATTATGATAGTGAAAATGAAGAAGAATCTCTTAAAAAAAATATTACTGATGAAATCTCAACTATTAGAGGTTCATTAGAAGTTGAAATTAAATCTCTTTTAGATCTTTTTAATAATGTTATTAAAAGTCCTGATAATTTAGATTTAGAAATTTGTAAAGTTGGTTCAAATACTCTTTCTGTTATTCAAGATCTTTTTGAAAAATATAATGGATTAATTCAAAGTAAAGATGTTAGAACTGGTAAGAAACTTGAAAGACAATTAGAAGTTAATAAATTATGGGAAAACTCTATTCGTCAATTAGAACGTGAAATTGTTAGTAGAGAACAAAAATTGGTTGAATATGAAGGAAAGAAGAAACAATTAAAAAAATATTTAATTTCTAAACCTTCAAGTTCTGGTAAATCTACTCCTGGTAGTGTTACAGGTGAAACCTTAGCATCTGATCCTGATCAAACTTCTGATTCAAAGATTGATTTGGTTGATAAAGGATTAAGTGACAATGTTATTGAAGAGATTTTGAATGATTCTGAAGATGAATTCTTTGATGCTGAAGAGGAAGAAGGCCAAGAAGAAGAACAAGAGATTCAACAATCTGAAGATGATATTCCTCCTGAACAAGTCACTTCCAATGCCATTGAACCATCAATTAATGAAGCTCAAAAACAAAGAGAAGAAATGATCACATCTGAAGGTTCATTCTTGGGTTATGAAAACCCTCCAAGAACAAGACTTAAGCTTGCAGAAGATGATAGACCAAAAGTTGGACTTTGGGGGATCTTAAAATCAATGATTGGTAAAGATATGACTAAAATGACTTTACCAGTTTCATTTAATGAATGTACTTCTTTATTACAAAGATTAGCAGAAGATATTGAATATTCTGATTTATTAGATAAAGCAGCTACTTTAGATGATTCAACTTTAAGAACTGCTTATGTTGCAGCTTTTGCAACCTCAGAATATGCATCAACTATTAATAGAATTGCTAAACCTTTTAATCCATTATTAGGTGAAACTTTTGAATATTGTAGACCTGATAAATCTTATAGATTAATTTCTGAACAAGTTAGTCATCATCCACCAATTAGTGCATGTAGAGCAGAATCAATTAAATGGGATTATTATGGAGAAAATGCTGTTGATTCAAAATTTAGAGGTAGATCTTTTGATTTTAAACATTTAGGTAAAATGTTTTGTGTTATTAGACCAGATAATGGAGTTATTGATAAAGATGGTAATAAAGTATTTGAAGAATTATATAGTTGGAAAAAAGTTAATACATCAGTTGTTGGTATTATGGTTGGTAATCCAACAGTTGATAATTATGGTAAAATGGAAGTTGAAAATCATACAACTGGTGATAAAATAATTGTTGATTTAAAACAAAGAGGTTGGAGAGCTTCATCAGCTTATCAATTAAGTGGTACAGCAATTGATAAAAATGGTGAACCAAAATGGGCAATTGGAGGACATTGGAATTCTAAAATTTTTGGTAAAAAATTAATTCCAAATAAATCAAATGAAGAAGAACAAAGAAGAGCTTCATTAGTTTCAAAATCTGAATCTGATTCTTCAAATACAACTTATTCAAAAGATCCATTTTCTGGTAATGCTTTCTTAATTTGGCAAGCAGCTCCAAGACCAAAAGTTCCATTTAATTTAACATCTTTTGCTCTTACATTAAATGGTATTGATGATAATTTAAAGAAATTTTTAGCTCCAACTGATACAAGATTAAGACCTGATCAAAGAGCAATGGAAGATGGTCAATATGATTTAGCATCTGATGAAAAGACAAGAGTTGAAGAAAAACAAAGAGCTGCAAGAAAACAACGTGAACAATCAAGACAAGGTTATAAGCCTGTTTGGTTTACTAAACAAACTCATCCAATTACTGGTGATGCATATTGGGAGTTTAAAGGTGATTATTGGAAGTTAAGAAAAGAGAGTGAAATGAAGAATTGTCCTGATATTTTTTAGGAAGTAGAATATGTAGAATTAGATAAATGTCATTAGATCGTCTTATTCGTATCATCTCACTCCCTCATCTCACTCCCTCATCTCATCTCATCTCATCTCATCTCATCTCATGGGGAAGAAGAAATCAAATGCTGCAAATGCTGCAAGAGCATTGGAATCTAAAGTATCACCTATCCTTGAAATCAAATACCCAGACCCCCTCTTCTCTATAGCTGCACATCCTACCAAACCTATCATCGCACACGGTTTAGCAACTGGTCATGTCTATTGTACCTCTTATGAAGCTGATAAGCTTGAAGAATTCCAAGCAACTGAAAGAGATAAATTAATTAAAATCCAATCCGAAGCCTTCAAGAAAGGTAAAGTCACAGAAATCATTCAATCAGTTTCTCAATCTAAACATAAATGGTGGAAATCTGTTGACGATATTTCAAATTTTAATGAAGATTTCGTTAAAACCTTATGGAAAACTAAAAGACATAAAGGATCTTGTAGATCCATACTTTTTGATCCACTCCCAACTTCTTTAGGTGAACATTTATTTACTGCTGGTACTGATCATATCATCAAAAAAGCAAATACTGAAACTGGAAAAGTTGTTGGGAAAGTTGATGTTTCATCAGATTTTTCTGAAACTGATTCAATTACCAAATTATGTCATTCTTCTACAAATCCTTTCATTCTTGCTGGAACAGAAAATGGACATGTTCTTGTTTATGATAGTTCAAATTTAAAGAATAAAATCAAATTTAAAGTAACAAATGCCCATGATGATTGTATAAATCATATACTTCCAATGCCAGCAGTTTCTGCATATCATTATTTAACTCTTGGGTCAACTACATTGAGTCATATTGATATCCGTAAAGGAATTGTTACTCAATCAGATGATCAAGAAGATGAATTGCTTTCAATGTGTTATGCATCAGATTATGTTAATGATAATAAAAATGATACTGTATTAGTATCACATGGAGAAGGGATTGTTACTATATGGAAGAATTCAAAGAATCATTGGAGAGATCAATTATCAAGAATTAAAGTTAATAAAGGAGTTTCATTAGATACAATTGTACCATCAATGAATTGTGATACAGATGAAATGACAAATTCAATTTGGTGTGGAGATAGTGATGGTTTATTACATAGGGTTAATTATAAAATGGGGAAAGTTGTTGAGACAAGAGTTCATTCTACTGTTCAAGGAAAGTATGGGGCTGTTGATGAGGTTGGTAATTTAGATATTGATTATAATTATAGATTAATTAGTTCAGGTATGGATTCATTAAAGATTTGGTCAGAACAAGGACAAGATGACATTGTTGGGGATGAGAGTGAAAGTGATGATAGTGATGGTGATAGTGATGACAGTGACAGTATGAGTGAATTAAGTATGAGTGACAGTGACGAAGAGAAGAGTGATCAAGAGAAGAGTGATCAAGAGGAAGGCGATGAAGAGGAAAGTGATCAAGAGGAAGGCGATGAAGAGAAAAGTGATCAAGAGGAAGAGGAAGGTGACGATTCTGACTCGGATGATTCTGAATCCCAAAATTCTGGTAAGACCCCCACTATCATCAGAAAGAAAAGAAGATTAGCCCCTTCTAAGCCTAAGCCTAAACCAATCAATTTCGAATCCCAACCAGAACAGGAACAAGAAGACCAAGAGAAACCAAAGAAAAAGGCAAAATCAAAACAATTGACTACTAAACAAATAAGAAACATGCAAAAACATGAGCATGGAATCCGTCAATTTAATGATTTGTAGTGTATAGTTAAGAGACGAGAAACACGACTTCTGATTCTATGGCTCTCTACTCTTAGAATTGTTTCATAATATGCACTGTCTATATTATTACACTTCTACGAAACACTTCCATTTCCCAAGATTGTATAGCACCAAGTTGAGGTTTTGTTCTCTACTTGATCAGAGATTTTAAGGGCTATTAGGGCTTTAAGCTCTTGATCTGGGTGAATGCTTGTAGCAATCGAGCTTATCATTCTTTCTTCCCTTTTGTCTTAGTGGTCTGACTTACTTTTTAAGCTGCAAGTAGTTATTCCCAATTCAGTAATTCTTATGCAGATCCTTTCGCAGCCACGAAATAACCGTTTGTTCTGACAATTAATTCCCACTTTGCTTTTTTTGTTCGTTTTTAAACAACTAAACCAACTTTTCATTCCATACTAAGCATCCATTTTTATTTTGAAATTTCTTTAAATCCCAAAAAAATCTGAACTTCAATTTTTTTTTTTTTTCTTTTTCAGTATTTTCCATCTCTCTCCTATACTTTCCTTAAAATGGACCAGTATTTATTTTGCAATCGTTTCTCACACTTTGGCATACCTTTTTGCTACTATGAACCAGAAACCTAAGGGTCATGAAAAAGGAGAGGGTCACATCAAGCCAAAGAAACATTTTGGTAATCCATTTGACGCTGTTATGCCTTCACTTGAACCTGTTTTTAAGCTAAGGCTGAAGATCCAAAACAAATACATAAAACTTTACGAGTTCCTAAGAGAATACAGATACAGCTATTTTGATGATACCGACCTACAAGATTTTATCCATAAAGAATTTGAAAGTTTGGACCGTAGCAACCCTCAACAGTTCAGGGATCTTCCAGATACTCCTTGGACAAAGGAAACATTTTACAATACTTCCTGGAAAGGCTTCTGTTACCTTCTACGCAAAACTCTTGGCGATACTTTCGAAATACCAATTTGGTATGATATAATCAGAAGCTTTCCTACAAAAATGTTTATTGAAGCCAAGGAATCACTTGGCCCTACAAAATCAACTGGCTCAATAACAAGATTTAGAAAAGCCTCAAAGAATATTGTAATTAAACCAATACCAATTGAATCTGAAAGACCACTTAAATTTTTCCAACAATTCCTTAATAAAAAAGAAATTTCAGCTTCAACGATTGGTGAATTTGCAAACTACAATGCTGATTTGCTTGATGCATTCTCTGCCGGTGTCGAATACGTGAATAAGAGTACTGGAGAGGAAGTTTACGAAAATTTGGTTCAAAACATTTGGAATGTCATTTTCAAAATATTTCGTGTAGAGATCAAAAAAGTAGAGACATCATTCAAAGAGGAACAAATTACAGTATACCCTGATTTGGACGCTTTACACTTCGAAGGTTTTGGAGTTGTGATTGTTGGAGAAATAAAAAAACCACACCTTTGCCTTGATGAACTTCTTCAACAGGAAAGTATCATAATGAAAGATGAAATGAAAGACAAAAACCAAGAGGAAAGAGAAAAATTATTAAATCAAACAGGTACCCTAGCACAAATAGTCACATATATGATTATGTCAAAAACAGATTTGGGTTTAATCACTGATTCACAAGTTTATTACTTCTTGAGAATAAAAAAGGTAATAACCGTGGATGAAAATATGGTTATAGATTTAGAACACATTAAAGTGAATGCTGAAGATACATACCAAGATTCTCCTGGTTACCTATCTCCATTACTTGTAATGGTAGGTTTAACATGGGGATCAATTAGGCTGGGAAAAGAAAATTTTAAAAAGAGAATAGAAAAAAAGTTTGGTGATTTAAGATCATTTGTCCGAAAAAATTTCATCGACTCTTATTTTGATCTTGAATCAGTCATAGATAAATTTCATCATTGGAAAGACTATCTTAGATACTTCAATCCTGAAAATTTTGATTTAGATAAGGCTTTCCTTTATGAAGGAGTCGTCGAAAGATATGAGGAGTTACACTTTGATGAAACATTCAATTCACAAGTCTTTGAATTGACAGATCACAAATTTGGTTCTAAATATACTGTTATGAAGGTGTTCGACCCTTCGTACTTGTGTATTTCAGCTCTGGAGAGACAATGTAGATCAGCAGCAGAGTATATGTGGAATCTTTTTAAAAATGAAATTAAAACTTACGATGATATTCGTAGGTATAATGAAGAGGAAGTAGATTTGAAGATAAATGTTGTTGATATTCATAAACTTGGATTCTATTCAATGTGGTCTTCACAAGACAAAAAGCCAGAAACTTATATAGCTGCAGGACCAGCTATAATCATGGAGAAATTAGACAAGAAACCAAAGGATAAGATAGATTTTGAAAAAGGAATTGAACAATTGGTGGCATTAAGAAAAGCGAAAATAATTCATAGAGATATTAAGTTAGAGAATATGTTCATGAACAAAGAAGGAGAGTTTGTGTTTATTGATTATGGGATATCAAGGAAACTGGCAGAAGTATCAGAAAAATCAACAGGCGGTTTTAGGAGACCAGGTTCTGCCAAACGTAGATCAAGTTCTGGTTCCGGACGTATATCAGATTCCAAACGTAGATCAGGTTCTGATTCCAAAGGTAGACCAGGTTCCACGCCAACTAAATCTGGAACCATGGCAATAGAAACCAAGAGTTATCTAAATAAGGATCTTGAAGAGTTTCTCAAATGTGTAGATGAAGAATTTGGTGAAGAATTTGGTGAAGAATTTGTTCCATCTCTCAGGGCAAATTACGAAAGATTATGTGAAATGCATAATGTATTTTAATGTTTAATGTGTTATTAATTTGTAGTACTGTAGATATTTTCTGGTTTTAATTCTACTGATTTCTTAATTCCCACTATGTAAAGCTTTTTTTGTTCGTTTTTAAGCAACAAAACCAGCTTTTCATTTCATACTAAGCTCCCATTTTTATTTCAAAATTTCTTCAAATCCCAGAAAAATCTGAACTTCAATATTAATTTTTTTTTTTTTTTTTTGTATTTCCATCTCTCTCCTATACTTTCCTTAGCACGGCTCAGTATTTATTTTGCAACCATTCCGCACATTTTGGCATACCTTTTTGCTACTATGAACCAGAAACCTAAGGGTCATGAAAAAGGAGAGGATGACACAAGGCAAAAGAATTTTGGTGATCCATTTGAAGCTGATATGCCTTCACTGGACGCTGTTTTTAAGCGATTGCTGGATATTCAAGACGAATACATCAAAATTTACGAGTTAATAAGAGAAAACCGATACAGCTGTTTTGGTGATATTGACCTAAAAAATCATATAAAAAAAACTTTTGACTCTTTGGACCGTAGTAACCCCGAAGGTAAGAACAATATTCCAGATAGTCCTTGGACAAAGGAAAAATTTTATAATACGTCTTGGAAAGGTTTCTCTTATCTTTTAAGGAACAATCTTGGCTATTGTTTCTTTAAGCCAATTTGGTATGATGTAATCAGAAGCTTTCCTATAAAGATGTTTATTGAATTTGAGGAAAAAATTGGCCCTACAAAATCAACTGGCTCAATAACAAGATTTAGAAAAGCCTCAAAGGATATTGTAATTAAACCAATACCAATTGAATCTGAAAGACCACTTAAATTTTTCCAACAATTCCTTAATAAAAAAGAAATTTCAACTTCATCAATTGAAAAATTTGCACAGTACAATTTTCTTTTGCTTGATGCATTCTCTGCCGGTGTCGAATACGTGAATAAGAGTACTGGAGAGGAAGTTTACGAAAATTTGGTTCAAAACATTTGGAATGTCATTTTCAAAATATTTCGTGTAGAGATCAAAAAAGTAGAGACATCATTCAAAGAGAAACATATAAAAGGAAAGAAAATTACAGTATACCCTGATTTGCAAGCTTTGGAGTTCGAAGATTTTGGAGTTGTGATTGTTGGAGAAGTAAAAAAACCACATATTAATCTTGATGAACTTCTTAAACAGAAAAGAATTATTATAAAAAGCGAAATGAAAGGTGAAACCCAAGAGGAAAAAGAAAAAGAAAAAGAAAAAGAAAAAGAAGAAGAAGAAGGAAAACAAACAAAACCAATAGATATGTTAGCACAAATAGTCACATATATGATTATGTCAAATACTGATTTGGGTTTAATCACTGATTCACAAGTTTATTACTTCTTGAGAATAAAAAAGGTAATAACCGTGGACGGAAATACGGTTATAGATTTAGAGCACATTAAAGTGAATGCTGAAGATACATACCAAGATTCTCCTGGTTACCTATCTCCATTACTTGTAATGGTAGGTTTAACATGGGGATCAATTAGGCTGGGAAAAGAAAATTTTAAAAAGAGAATGGAAAAAAAGTTTGGTGATTTAAGGTCATTTGTCGGGAAAAGTTTCATCGACTCTTATTTTGATTTTGGATCAGTCATAGATAAATTTCATCATTGGAAAAGCCATCTTAAAGGTTTTAATCCTGACAATTTTGATTTAGATATGGCTGTCCTTTATGAAGGAGTCGTCAAAAAATATAAGGAGTTACACTTTCATGAAAAATTCAATTCACAAGTCTTTGAATTGACAGATCACATATTTGGTTCTAAATATACCGTTGTGAAGGTTTTTGATCCTTCATATTTGTTTTTTTCATCTCAGAAGAGACGATATATATCAGTAGCTGAGCATATGTGGGATCTTTTTGAAAATGAAATTAAAACTTACGATGACATTCGTAAGTATAATAAAGAGGAAGTAGATTTGAAGATAAATGTTGTTGATATTCATAAAATTGGATTCTATTCATTCTGGTCTTCAAAAGACAAAACGCCAGAAACTTATATAGCTGCAGGACCAGCTATAATTATGGAGAAATTAGACAAGAAACCAAAGGATAAGATAGATTTTGAAAAAGGAATTGAACAATTAGTGGCATTAAGAAAAGCGAAGATACTTCATAGAGATATTAAGTTAGAGAATATGTTCATGAACGAAGAAGGAGAGTTTGTGTTTATTGACTATGGGATATCAGTCAAATTGGCAGAACTATCAGAAAACCCGACTGCAGGCGGTTTTAGTAGACCAGGTTCTGGTTCCAAACGTAGATCAGGTTCTGGTTTCAAAGGTATATCAGGTTCTGGTTTAAAACGTAGATCAGGTAGTAGTTTCGAAAGTAGACCAAGTTCTGGTTTAAAACGTAGATCAGGTAGTAGTTTCGAAAGTAGACCAAGTTCTGGTCCCCAACCTACAGCAGTTTCTGTTTCCGAACTTAGACCAAGTTCCGCTCCCCAACCTCCACCAGGTTCCACTCCCCAACCTTCACCAGGTTCCACTCCCCAACGTACACCAGGTTCGTCGGGGTTTTCTCAGCAGTTTAAACCAAACCTCTCTCTTGCTGATGATGAGCCAACTGAATCTGCAACAGAAACCATGCAGGATTATCTAGATAAGGATCTTGAAGAGTTTCTCAAATGTGTAGATGAAGAATTTGGTGAAGAATTTGTTCTATCTCTCAGGGCAAATTACGAAACATTATGTGAATTGCATAATGTATTTTAATGTTTAATTTATTGTATTTTAATGTTTAATGTGTTATTAGTTTGTAGTACTGCAGATCTTTTCTGGTTTTAATTCTACCGGGACCGAGATTAAGGGCACAATGACCCTGGTAAGTGTACTCTCTCTCTACTCTCTACTCTCTACTCTCTACTCTCTACTCTCTACTCTCTCTCTACTCTCTACTCTCTACTCTCTCTCTACTCTCTACTCTCTACTCTCTCTCTACTCTCTACTCTCTACTCTCTCTCTACTCTCTACTCTCTACTCTCTACTCTCTCTCTACTCTCTACTCTCTACTCTCTCTCTACTCTCTACTCTCTACTCTCAGTGTCTGGAATTGTCATATCTTCCCATGCGATTGCGCAGAACCTTATCATGGAGAACTCAGCATTGAGTGTTGATGATGTAATATTATCTCGTAGAGGTTATTGTATCAAGGGTAAACTCCTATTATCAACATATCATCTTGTCTTCACATTCAATAGTCCCCAAGGTCCTAAAGATATTTGGATCTGTTATCCAATCATTGACAAAATTTCCAAATCAAGAGGTTCTTCTCTAATTTCAAATAAACAGAATTCTCTTAGTACTACATTACTTGAAAATAGTCAATTAGCAGAGGCTTATAAATCAACAGATATAGATCATTACTCTTCGTCCAACATAAGAATCCAGTGTAAAGATTTCACTTTTTATTCATTTGATTTTATAAATGATTTAATATGTACTGAAGTATATTATAAGATGAGTGGGCTAATTACTAGTCCTAAAGTCCAAAAAGACATTAAAGCCTTCTATGCTTATAATTATAAACCCAATGTGATGGAAACAAACTTACAAGTGAATGGATGGGAAATTTATGATCCAAAGGAAGAATATTTAAGATTAGGTCTTATAAATGAAATTTGGAGATTAACTGAATTAAATGAACAATTCAAATTATGCCCTTCATACCCAAGGGATATAATTGTACCAGCGTCTATATCTGATAATGTTATAAAACATGCATCAAAATTTCGATCAAAACATCGTATTCCTGCAATTGTTTATAAACATAATTTATCATTAAATGGCAATGTTATAGTAAGATGTTCCCAACCGCTTGTTGGGTTGAATATACAAAACAGATCAATTCAAGATGAAAAATTGATACTTGAAATTTTTAAATCTCAAGATAATCAAAGACTTTTAAATTCAAAACATGAAGAATTTATTGATCAACCACAAAGAAATTTGATTGTTGATTTAAGACCACTTACCAACGCAATGGCTCAACATGCATTAGGAGCAGGTACAGAAAATATTGAATTTTATAGAGGTAAACTGAATGATAAAGAAGAAAATAATGAACCAATTAGACAAGTTGATAAGATTTTTGGTAATATTGATAATATTCATGTTATAAGAGATAGTCTTAATAAATTAACCTCTTCTCTTAATGAACTTGATCGATTCCCAGTTTCTTTAAAAGCAGAAAATGATCAAGTTAATTATATTGGTTTACAACAATCATTATCTAAATCTCAATGGTTAAATAGAATTTCTATTATTCTTCAATCAGTTGATAGGATAACCAAATCGATTCATTTAAATAACACCAATGTTTTGATTCATTGTTCTGATGGTTGGGATAGAACTTCACAAGTTTCTGCATTACTGCAATTATGTCTTGATCCATTTTATAGAACATTTAAAGGATTTATGATTTTAATTGAAAAAGAATGGGTAAGTTTTGGATTCAAATTCAATACAAGAGCTGATCATGGTGGATGTATTGGAGCTATTTTACCAAAACCTATACAAGATCCTGAATCTAATGATAATAATCAATCACCATCTGCTCGTACAGTTGCAAATTTTTTACAAAAAGCTGCAAATAGAGCTGCAAATAGAATAAGAAATAATGATGATGAAGACGATACTGAATCTTTTTCAAATCATACATATGGTGGTAGTAATGAAAAATCACCAGTTTTCCATCAATTTTTAGATTGTGTTTATCAAATTTTAAAACAACATCCAAATCAATTTGAATTTAATAGTAGATTTTTGAAGAGATTATTTTATCATTATTATTCATGTCAATATGGGACTTTCTTGTGTGATTCTATTGGTTCAAGAATAAACAATGATTTAAAAAATTCCACTGTCTCAGTATGGGATTATTTTAATTCAAGACCAAAAGAGTTTTTGAATCCGACATATGAGAAGAAGGAAGAGGTTGTATTTTTTAATTATAGTGATGTTAAATGGTGGTGTGAATTATATGGTAGGAGTGATGAAGAGATGAATGGGTTGAGTAATTCTTTAGATAGAAAGTTTGCAAGGATAAATTTGAAGGGTGATAAATAGCATAATGATACATGAGTAGGAGTGGGAGAAGAGTATGGGTGTAGAGTACGAGTAGGGGTGTAGGTGTAGGTGTAGGTGTAGGTGTAGGTGTAGGTGTAGGTGTAGGTGTAGGGTTTAGAGAAGATATAAAGATATAACTCTACATAGACCATCTCTAAGCCTCAATCACATCATCTGTCTATATCTAGATAGACTCGATAAGGGTCCAAGATCTTTCTGTCCCCGTCCCTCGTCCCCTCCCCCTCGTCCCCTCATCCTCATCCTCATCTCACAGCTTCGTCCTCAGTTCGTCCTCATTTCCATGGCAAGACAGAAACAAAAACAAAAATCTAAAAACACTCCTATAAACCCTACACCCCCAACCCCAACCCCCTCTAAACCTAAAGGATTTCTCTCTAATGTCCCAATAACATTCATCATCCTATTATTACTCATCTCATATCAAAGTCAAAAAATTTCTTCAGCTCAAGTTAAACCAAGAATTTGGGTTTCAATAGTATTTGGATTACTTTCATGTATTACAGCTATATCAACACATATAGCATTAATTACCCCAATTAAAACCCCTCAATTTAAATTCGCAACTACTATGGCATTAGCTGGGATAGTTACCCTGATTACATTCATTAATTTAGTAATATAGACGAGTTACGATGTAGGGTATTACCGATACAGGACCAGGTAAAAAAATGAAGTAAAAATGGACCAAAACGGACACATGAGACAATGGGGTAGGAGGACAAAAGGACGGCGACGGAACGGGACGGGGCACAAGAAAGGGGAAATGACCAAGACAAAGAAAGAAGAGGGTTGTGAGGAAGACGTAGGACAGATTAATAACAGATTTAAATACAGGGTACTGGACCAACTTGGTAAAATCTTTATAGTTAATATATACAAAATAGGAATGGTTTGTACCCCAAACTTTCCTGCACATACCCAGGTGAAGGGATTTTGGAGCAACGCATAGTAAAACGAAAAACTAAATTTCAGTCATAAGATGGGAAATAATACATCCCAAATAAGAAAGTCATCTATTACATATAATGAATCCAATGTAAGGAAATCAAGTACTTCTAAGAAAGATCCAAATAATCTAGATGATGAATTTAGTGATTTGATTTTACATGAAGTTAAAAAGGACGATATTAAGCAACAAAATTTATTTAATAAATCAGGGATTGAAGCACCAAGTCGTCCTTCAATGAATTATAATCAATTTCTGAATGATTTGATTGAAGATGAGTTTAATGAATTGAATGATTTGATTGAGACTGATGAAACTGAGTTGACCAGAAATATTATTCCTAATAAAAGGGATAATGATGATATGGAAATTGATCAAGAGAGTAATTTTGAGAGTGTTGATTTTACCAAGGTGATGCCTGGGGAGACAGGGGCGGGACAGGAGTATGGAGAAGAGTTTGGACAGGGACAAGAATATGGTCAAGAACTTTTAGCCCCAGGCCCAGGCCATGGACAGGAATCAGAATTTTCTCCTGACCATTTAGTCCCCGTAGAGATCAAATGGGTCGATGTCCTCAATGAACCCATTCAGAAAGTATCAATTATTGGATCTTTTTCTAACTGGAGAAACATCATCAGATTAAGACCTTCTCCACACCATCCAAAAGAATATGTCGTTACCATTCGTTTACCTCTTGGGGTTCATAAGTTACTATACATCATCAATAATGAATATAGAGTAAGTGATCAATTACCAACAGCTACAGATCAAGAAGGGATTTTTTTCAATTGGTTTGAAGTGTTAGATGATCTGCATTTATTTAATCATTCTCAAAATCAACCTGATCGTATAGTTAGTGCATCAACAAAATATGATGCAAATATTATCTCTGCTGGACAACAAGAAATTGGACAAATTCAAAGAAAATCTAATAGTTTTCTAGCCAAAATTACTAAACAAGAACCAAATATTGAACATGTTGAATTTTTACCAGAAGAAATGGCTAGTGATATGGCCCCAAGTCAAAGTGTACAAAGTCAATTTGGATTCTCTAATTCTCCTGAAAAGTATATATCACTTTCAGATAATAATTCTTCATCATTTCTTCTATCTACAATTAATAAGAAAATTGAATATTCTAATGATATTCCAGATATATTTGTAAATTATAATTACTATAAAAGTCAACATGAAAATTTTGAACTTCCTGAACCACCACAATTACCAGCACATTTAAATAATGTGTTATTAAATAAATTATCTAATAATCCAAATTCAAATTCCAATCCACATTTAATGGATATTCAACAGAGGGAGTTTAAACCACCTTCAGCATCATTTATGAATGAGCTGAATAAGAGACCACAATTAAGAAGAGCAGATTCTTCATATTATGCATCGAATCAAGAAGCTTATCATCTTTCAATACCAAACCATGTAATATTAAATCATTTAATGACGACATCTATAAGGAATGATGTTTTGACTGTAGCTTGTATAACTCGATATTCAGGTAAATTTGTTACGCAAATAATGCATTCACCTGCTAATACTTAGGATGTATAGTAATGTATAATAGAGGACAGGAGAGTAGGCAGGGAAGAGACAGTGGAGACTAGTGAAGAGACTACACAGTGGAGACTACACAGTGGAGACTACACAGTGGAGACTACACAGTGGAGACTACACAGTGGAGACTACACAGTGGAGACTAGTGAAGAGACTACACAGTGGAGACTAGTGAAGAGACTACACAGTGGAGACTAGTGAAGAGACTACACAGTGGAGACTAGCGAAGAGACTACACAGTGGAGACTAGCGAAGAGACTACACAGTGGAGACTAGCGAAGAGACTACACAGTGGAGACTAGCGAAGAGACTACACAGTGGAGACTAGCGAAGAGACTACACAGTGGAGACTAGCGAAGAGACTACACAGTGGAGACTAGCGAAGAGACTACACAGTGGAGACTAGCGAAGAGACTACACAGTGGAGACTAGTGAAGAGACTACACAGTGGAGACTAGTGAAGAGACTACACAGTGGAGACTAGTGAAGAGACTACACAGTGGAGACTAGTGAAGAGACTACACAGTGGAGACTAGCGAAGAGACTACACAGTGGAGACTAGTGAAGAGACTACAGTGGAGACTAGGCAGTGGAGACTACACACTGGAGACTACACACTGGAGACTACACACTGGAGAGACTAGACAGTGAAGACTACACAGTGGAGACTGGACAGTGGAGACTATGCAGTGGAGACTAGTGAAGAGACTACACAGTGACTACACAGTGACTACACAGTGACTACACAGTGGAGAGACTACACAGTGGAGACTAGTGAAGAGACTACACAGTGGAGACTACAGTGGAGACTAGGCAGTGGAGACTACACACTGGAGACTACACACTGGAGACTACACACTGGAGACTACACACTGGAGAGACTAGACAGTGAAGACTACACAGTGGAGACTGGACAGTGGAGACTATGCAGTGGAGACTAGACAGTGACTACACAGTGACTACACAGTGACTACACAGTGGTTCCTGCATATTCCAGCTTACAAATACGGTGATTGCGGATTTATCAAACACAATCCCACATCCCACACCTTCATCCCATGTCATGGAACGGGCTTAAAAAAGCTATCAACCGAGCTGGTACTCAGGTCATGGTCAAAACAGGTCAAATTGATGAAACAATTGATATCCAATTCGATTTTGAAGAGAAAAGATTCAAACAAATGGAACAAAATTCACTCCAACTTCATAAACAACTTCAACAATATTTAGACTCTCTTAAAATCTTAACTACTTCTCAAGTTAATGTTGCACAAGTATTAACATCTTTTTATGGTGAATCTCAAAATAATTTTAGTGAAGAATATTTTAATGTTGTGAAAAATTTAGATAGTACAAGTTTAAGAAATTTAGAAGGTCCTTATAATCAAGTTGTATTGAATCTGGTTGCAAGATTCAATTCATATTTCATAGAAATCAATGAAGCCATTAAAAAAAGAAGTAATAAAAAATTAGATTATGATTCGATGAAAAAGAGAGTTAAAAAAATGATTGAAAATCCAAAAGATGATGCTGATAATGAAATCAAATTAAATGGGTTAAGACAAGACTTGAATCAATCTAAAGAGGCATATGATTTATTAAATGATAAATTAAAAGATGAACTCCCACAATTAATGAATCTTAGAATTCCATTTCTTAATCCATCTTTTGAGAGTTTTATAAAGCTTCAATTAAGATTTTTTAATGAAAATTATTATCAATTGGATGAGTTACAGGGGAAATTAGATACTCAAGTTAGACAAGATTTTTCGAGTGGGAGATTAGAGTCAAGACTTGATGATGTTTTAGAGAAGATGAGGGAGTTGAGTGTTACAAAGTGAGGTGGGTAGGAGGGGTAGGAAGGGATACGGTAGGAAGGGTAGGAAGGGATACGGTAGGAAGGGTAGGTTAGGGTATGGTAGAATAGGGTATGGTAGAATAGGATAGGGTAGGAATATATGAAATATGTAAAGTGTGTAGAGTGTTGTAGAGTGTAGAGTGGTGCTTTGTAGAGCAGTGTAGTACTATGTAGTACCAGTGTAGAGGACAATGGAGTACCATGGAGTACCACGGTGTACCTAAGACCTCTGTATCATTCTGGCACCGTGTAGAGTAAAGGATTTTGTAGTGAACTTCTGTAAGGGGTTGCAGGGTTGATCTGCGTGCCTAGGTGAATATCTAGATAGTATCGAGAGTTATAGATCTGGTGTAACAGTCTCTACCCCCTACCCCTAATCTCGGACCTTTTCTCTTACCTTTCCCCTTTCCCCTTTCCTCCTCTTCATCATTTCCTACCTCCTTTTCCTCCCTCCTTTTCGTCCCTTCCTCTCCGTCCACCACCGTCCTATTTCTCCCTCGTCCCTTTCTCCCTCACCATCGTATCTCATTCTCACCTTATCTATGCTTGGGAGAAAGAAAGAAAAATTTCCTATAATACCAGATTCAGGTATAACAGATGATTTCTGGTCAAGACATCTAGAAATATGCTACAAAGTCAATAATAAGAAATTCCTGGTTTCTTCCAGTTCCATCACTACGATATTTAAATACTTTGATCATTTTAATTTACCAAGACCTTCATCTGCTCAAATTACTGCATTAATGAACTCTCCTTTTGTACAAGGAGATCTCCCAAAAGCTTTCAATCTCATTAGATACTTCCAACTAAGTCAAAGAGGATTATTCATCACCAATGAAAATATCGATAAATCGGGTTCAACCATTAAATATATTGGAGCAGAAAATTGGGAATCTGTAATGTGTTATATGGATGCATTATTATTTGCAATGTTTACAAATCTAGATAGTTTTGAACCAATGTTATTCTTATCAAATCTAAACAAAAACATCTTGGTTAATAGACTATCAAATTTATTAAGAGTTTATGTTAATTTATTAAGATCAGGTAATTTAATTAAAACTGATTTAACCATTAGAATATGTGAAACATTAGATCAACTTGGATTCTCTGAAGCCATGTCTCATAAACAACAAGACTCTGCTACATTATTTGAATTCTTAACTGAAACTTTAATGATGCCCTTATTAACTTTTAAAGTAGATATTCAACATGGTGGGAAATTTAATGCTCAAGATGATAGAAAATATTCAAAGGAAAGAATGTTATTTGTAAGTATACCAGAAATTGTACAAGATGGTGAAATCTTATTAGAAGAATGTTTAGAACATTATTTTAATAATTCAATTTCTGTTAAAAGAGAACTTGAAAGAAGAGCTACTTTAGAAAGTTTTAAAAGTCAAAAACCTTCAATTGAATTGATTGAAAATTCTGATGATCCTGTTCAATTAACTTCATCATCTCCAACAAAAAATAATATTCAAATAAGAACAAGATCTTCAACCTTATCAATTTGGTCAATTAATGAAGATAAACCAAAAGAAGTAAATCTTCCTGCTTGGATGTTTTTAAGACTTTTACCATTTTATACTGATGATAATGATACTTCAACTGATCAAGGTAAAACCACTGCAAAAGATTCAAAAGAATTTGCAAGAAGACGTCCAGTTTTACCAATTTGTCTTAAAAGATATTCTTTTGAAAATAAACAAGCTGCTAGACTGAATATAAAAGTTATTATCCCACCAGTTATAAATTTACCAGATTTTGTTGCTGATGAAAATGATGATAATAAATCATCTCAAAATTATAAATTAATTTTAGAAAGTGCAATTTGTCATAGAGGTAATTCAATAGCCTCAGGTCATTTTGTATCTGCTGTAAGAAAAAATTATTATAAATTAAATGAATCTGAAGATCAAGCTTATAATGCTTTATGGTATCTTTATGATGATTTACATAAACCAAAAGTTGTTGAAAAGACATTCCATGATATTTTTGAATCTGAATGGCCTTATATACTTTTTTATAGATTAGTATCTTGTGAAAATCCTGTTTCTTCAGCTACAAGTATAAATTCAATTAATTCTTCTCCAAGAGTTATAATACCCCAAGGTTCAAAAGAGAAATTTTGGCAAGAAGATCCTCTTTCTCCTATTCTTTCTGCAGACCATGAACATGAAGAGATTGTTGATCTTCGAGAGAGCTTAAAGGCAGTACCTGTTCCCTTAGCACCAGTACCCTCTACGCCAAACTCTAATCCTTCATTAGAAGTATCTCCATTGGATCCAAAATTCTCAGATATACGTGAAAGATATTATTGGTATATCCCAGATAACGATATGAACTATTTTAAAGAAGATTCTGTTTCAAAGCCTAATACTCGTAGATCGAGTTTAACCACTCCATTTCGTAGAAATAGTCAATGGAGTGAAGGTAATACGAAACTTGAACTGCTGTCACCATCTGGATCGATTTGGAGTTTTAAGAGGAAACCAAAAAAGAGTCCTGCAACGGATCTTCAAAAGGTCGAGAGTAATATATCACATATGAGTTTGAATAGTGTGGAGGGGGAGAGGGACGGGGAGGAGAGGGACGAGGAGAGAGATGTGGGGGACTCCAAGGACAAAGACCCCAAGGACAAAGACACCAAAGACTCCAAGGACAAAGACCCCAAAGACCCCAAAGACCCCAAAGACCCCAAAGACCCCAAAGACCCCAGCCCCAAAGACAAACACCACCATTTCCATAGACATGACCATTCGAAATCAAGAAAGAAAAGAGAAGCGTACAAAAACGAAAAGTGTATAATATGTTAGCATTTATAGAAATATATAATTAATCACAGTAGTAAATTTTCCCATCAGATCCAGCTGCTACTACTTTACTTCTCTCAAGTGGATGGAACTTAACAGTACTTATCAACTTATTCGATACCTTTAATTTCCTTATAAGTTTACCTGACTTCCAATCCCAAAACAATATACTTCCTTTATCACCTCCTATAAGAATTTTACCATCTGGAGATATATCTATTCCTGTTTTATATCCTGTGATTGAATGGTTTTTGAACACCCTCTTTTTAAATCGAAATTTATCACCTTCAAGTACTTGGATTGTATTATTTACATTTTGAAGGGCTATAGATTCATCATTTGGTGGTAAACAAACAGATGAAGAGATTGCATATTGAGTAGGATGGCTTATTGTTTTAACAGGAATATTAATACCCCAATTCCAGATTCTAATAGATTTATCATCAGAAGTTGAGAGAAACTTTTTACCGTTTTCTACTACACACAATGAATTGATTGAACTGACATGATGATCATAAGTTTGAGATAATTTAAATCCTTCATCTATTATATAATGTTCGATATTACTATCCAGTGATCCAATTAAGATTTCTTTGTTATTATTAGGATTGAACTTGACTGTAGTTGGAACAGATGTAAGGGTCAAAGAATGTAAGATATCACCAGATTCTGTGTTCCAAAGAATCACCTTCTTATCATAAGAACAACTTAAGAATTCTGTACCTAGTTCATTAAAGCAAATACTATTTACAGTATGAGTATGGCCATAATATTCTCTGATCAAATCATGTTTTCGATAGATATCCCATAATCTTATAACCCCATCATTACCACAAGATAGAAGAAGATGGCCAGTATTTGGGAAGAATTCTAATTGTGAAGTACCAGAATCGTGTCCTGTAAATGTGTGGATTATTTTTTTGGAAGCAAAACATTCTTGAGCACCTGAAAGTTTATTGAAATCTTTTGATGTAGGAGGGTCCATAAAAGAGGTTGGGTATTTGAATGTTGATATTAGTGAAGATGTGGGGTCTGATTCCGGGGACTCTTCCTGGACTTCCTCGTCTTCCTCGTCTTCCTCGTCTTCCTGGTCTTCCTGGTCTTCCTGGGACTCTTTCTCGGGATCCTCCTGGTCTTCCTGTGATTCCTCGTCAAACTTGGCCCATGGCCCTAAATAATCATCCTCTAAACTACCCTTTACTCTCTTCTTCTTTGGTCCACCTTTTGTCTTCTTCCTCACCTTCTCCTTGACCTCATACACCGATTGAAACTCTGGTTCATCAATTGAAACCTTAGGGGCATAATCATACACATTGACTGGCAATTCTTGTTTTATTTCATCAGATTCAGAATCACTAGTATAACCCTCTATTAAAGGCATCGCACTGAGATGAGATTTTTTCAGATTTAAAATGGGTAAAAGAAGAGTTGACGAAGAAGATTCAGATATTGACGTTAGTTCAACTGATTCAGAAAACGAACAAGAAGTCCAAGAAGAAGAAGAAATCGTTAATGTTGATTTCGATTTCTTTGATCTCAATCCAGACGTTGATTTCCATGCGACAAAGAATTTCTTAAGACAACTTTTTGGAGATGATTCAATTAAATTTGATGTTTCTGGTATAACTGATTTATTCCTTAAAGAAAATAGCGTTGGTACCACCATCAAAACAGAAGGTAAAGAAGGTGATCCATTTGCATTATTATCAGTTATCAACTTATCAGAAAATAAAGACAATTCAAGTCTTAAAACATTAATTAAATATGTTTTAGAAAAGACATCAAAAAATATGGAATTCAATGTTATGTTAAAGAAGCTTATTCAAGAAGATGGTAAGATCACTAAAGATTCATCTAAACAAGTTAAAACTGGATTAATTATTAGTGAAAGATTAATTAATATGCCAGTTGAAGTTGTACCACCAATGTATAAAATGTTATTAGAAGAAATGGAAAAAGCCGAAGATTCCCATGAAAAATATGAATTTGATTATTTTTTAATTATTTCAAAAGCATATGAAGTTGTTAGTGCAAATGTTGAAGCAGATGAAGATCAACAAAAATCTAAAAAGAAAAAATCAGTTGCAAAAACTGGTATAGAAATGGATTATTTCCATTATGAAGATATTGTATTAGAAGAGAATTCAATGTATCATGGATATTTTGATTATACTAATAAACATCAAGAAACTGATTCTAGAAGAGTTTTTAATGAATATGGTATTGATCCAAAATTGAGTTTGATTTTAATAGATAAAGAGGGGTTGGTTAAATCTATTCCAGAGATGGAGGAGAAGTTCCCACCATTTTAAGGGACAGGTTGTAAAATAGTATACATTCATTACACATTAAGTAGGTCTTGCTCGTTCATGTTTCTTCTTCCTCTTCTGGTCTCTCCTCTAAAAGGTACATCATGATGATCGCAAATATAGATTCAAGTACGGTAAGTACTAGAACCACCCCTGCAAGCATCATTCCAAATATATTATATACTATCCATCTTATCACTCTAGCAAAACTCGTGTGGGTCTCATTCATCTCAATCTCAATGCGACCGAAAATTTTTCACCATGGCTCCACCACATAAGAATCATAATTTCCGTCCGGAGAACGTTTTAAAACGTGCAGAGGACTTGATTGCTGTTGGACAACAAGAAGCAGCGTTAGAAACATTATATGAATTAGTTACATCCAAAAGAATCCGTTATTTACAAGTTGAAGACTTAGAACCTATTGGATTATTATTAATTAAATTAGCAGTTGATTTAAGAAGAGGTAAATTAGCAAAAGATGCATTACATCAATATAAAAAGAATGTCCAATTATCCGAAAACGGGTTGGAATCAGTTCAAGTTATTTGTAGTAAATTTATTGAATTAGCAGCTAATAAATTAGATGAAGCTCAAACTAAAGCAGATATTAGAATTGATCAAGATGATGATGATTTAGAAACTTCACAAACACCAGAAAACATTTTATTATCATCAGTTTCAAATACTGATTCAGCAGATAGAACTGAAAGAGAATTAGTTACTCCATGGTTAAGATTTTTATGGGAAGCATTTAGAGCAGTTTTAGATATTTTAAGAAATAATTCTAAATTAGAAATTACATATTCATCAGTTGTTAATCAAGCATTCCAATTTTGTCTTAAATTTAATAGAAAATCTGAATTTAGAAGATTATGTGAATTATTAAGAACTCATATGCAATCAGTTACCACTCAAATTAAAAGTAGTAATTCAAATGCAATTGATTTATCAGATAGTGAAACAGTTCAACGTTATTTGGAACAAAGATTTAGTCAATTAAATATCTCAGTTAAATTAGAATTATGGCAAGAATCTTTTAGAAGTGTTGATGATGTTCATAGTTTAATTGTTTCATCAAAAAAATCACCAAAAGCTGTTATGATGGCTAATTATTATGAAAATTTAGCAAGAATTTTTTCAGTTTCTGATAATTCTTTATTCCATGCAGCTGCTTGGAATAAATTTTTTAATTTATATTCTCAATCACCAAATGCAACAGATGAAGAATTAAATCATTATGCTTCAATTTTAGTATTATCAACTCTTGCAATTCCTCAAAAATCTCTTAATAATAATGAAACAATTGTTGATGATCAAAAATCTAAAAATACTAAATTATCTTCTTTATTAAATTTAAGTCATGTACCAACAAGAGAAAGTTTAGTTAAATCAATTATTAGTAGAAATATTTTAGCATTTGTTAATCCAGTTATTAAGAATTTATTTAATTTATTAGAAGATGGTGAATTCCATCCTCTTAGTATTAAACAAAAAGTATCAGAAATTTTTAAAGTTATTGAAAATGATTCAGATTATAAACATTATATTCCAACATTAACTGAAGTTATTTTAATCAAATTATATCAACAAGTTAGTCAAGTTTATGATAATGTTAAATTAGATTTCTTAATTAGTTTAGGAATTTTTGAAAATACTCAATATCAATTATCTTCATTAGAAGTTGAAGGATTATTAGTTAATGCAGTTAAAGATGGTCATTTATCATTAAGTATTAATCATGAAACCAATGTTGTTTCATTTAAATCTGATCCTTTTGAAGAATCCTTAAATGATTCATTAAGTTATAAATTACAAGATTCTCCATCAGAATTAATTAGAACTCAACTTTCAAAATTAGCTTTTATTTTATCAAAATCAAATAAATTTATTGATAATGAATTTGAAATTAAATCTAAAAAATCAAGAGATTTAAGTTTACAATTTGCTTTAAAAAATCTTATTGCTGAACAACAAGAAATTTCTTTAAGAAGTCAAATTTTAGAAGAACGTAAAAGAGAACAAGAAAAATTAAGACGTGAACAAGAAGAAATTGCTGCAAGAGAAAGACAAGAAAAATTAGCAGCTGATCAAAAAGCTGAACAAGAAAGATTAGCATCAGAACAAGAAAGAAAAAATTTAGAAAGATTAGAAAAAGAAAAATTATTAATTCAAGAAAAGGAAAAAAGAAAAATTGCTGAAGAAATTAATGCTAAAGGTATTATTAAAATTGATATGGATAAATTAGATGATTTAGATACTGATAAATTAAGATTAATGCAAATTGAACAATTAAATAAAGATAAAAAAGATTTAGAAGAAAAATTGAAATTATTATCTAAAAAGAATGATCATACAGAAAGAGCTTTTAGACGTCATGAATTACAATATTTACAAAAAGAAGCTGATGATCAAAAGGATAAAGATCTTAAAGCTCATAAAGAAATTCATGAATCAAAAATTTCAAAATCAAAACTTGAACATGAAAAGGCTTTAAAATTAAAATCAAGATTAGTAAGAATTTTACCAGAATATCAAAGTTTTAAATCTTTAATTGATTCAAAGAATAAAGAAGTTTTAGATAATGCAAAAGCTAAAGCTTTAGAACAATTAGAAGCTGCTAAATCTGAAAGATATGAAATGATTAAAAATCAACGTATTGAAGAATTAAGAATTAAAAAGGAACAAGAATTAAGACAAGCTGAAGAAAAAGAAGCTGAAGAAAAGAAATTAAAGGCTTTAGAAGAACATAAAGAAGCTATGAGAATTCAAAGAGAAAAAGATGCTGAATTATTAAAGAAGAGACAAGAAATGGAAGCTGAAATTGCAAGAAGAAAAACTGGAAGTCCATTTGGTTCTGCAACTCCAAAACCTTCACCATTTGGCTCTGCAACTCCAAAACCTTCTCCATTTGGTTCTGCAACTCCAAAACCTTCTCCATTTGGTAGTGCAACTCCTAAATCTTCTCCATTTGGTGCTGCAACTCCTGCTAAGTCACCATCTACCCCAACCCCACCTGCCTCCGATAAACCTCTTTCATTTGCTGAAAAGATGAGATTAAGAAGACAACAAGGTAATTAGACTGTATAGTTATAGATATAAAAGTGGTAACTTCTCTTTCTCTTCTCACCTCATCATTCTCACCCACACTATGAAGTCAATCACAGTTATCGGTTCCCTCAACTACGACTTGGTTACATACACAAACAAAGTCCCCCAAGGTGGTGAAACTACCCAAGCCAATAGTTTCGAAAACCATTTGGGTGGAAAAGGATTAAATGAAGCAATTGCAGTTGCAAGATTATCACCAAAAGGTGATGCAAAAAAATTTAAAATGATTGGAAATATTGGTGATGATTCTTTTGGAAAAGAACTTAAACAAGCCCTTATCGATGTTGATTTAAACGTTGAACATATTCAAACCATCCCAAATCTTTCATCGGGAGTTGCAGTGATTTTAGTCGAACAAGAATCTGGTGAGAATAGAATTCTTATTACTTCAGGTGCTAATGGTGAATTAAAACCAACTAATGAACAATATCAAACATATTTTCCTGATGATAAGGAAGGGTTTGTTATCCTTCAAAATGAGTATCCTGACACTGATAAATCAATAGAATGGATTAAATCTAATAGACCAAATTTAAATATAGCATATAATCCTTCACCATTTAATTCTCAACTTATACAAAAAGTATTGGATAAAATTGATCTTTTGATTGTTAATGAAGGTGAAGCTTTAGATGTTGCAAAGAATCTTTTAAAAGTTGATGAATTTGAAACGTTTGAAAAATCTATTAAAGATGATATTAAACAAGGGTTTAAGGAATTGGCTATTAAACTTACCAAGTCAATTAATCAAGATAATATCAATCTTGTAGTTATTACAATGGGGAGTGTTGGGTCAGTTTATGCCTCAAAAGATCAAGAAGCAACGTTCTTCCCATCATTTAAAGTGAAGAATGTTGTTGATACTACAGGAGCAGGAGATACATTTTTTGGAGGGATAGTTTCCAAGTTGGCATACGATTCACTGGTTAAAGAGGCTATTGAATTTGCAACTGCAGCCAGTAGTTTAGTTATACAAAAGAAAGGAGCAGTTGAGAGTATTCCAACAATCGAACAAGTCAATGAATTTCTACAAATTCCATAATTAATATAAATACAGTCTACTTATCTACTCTCTACTTTTTTCTTTGACGAATCTCAGATCCTTCAGTTTGTTTCCCACTAGTATGAACATATTCATTAACTTGAGCAGCAACACCTCCACTAACACTTTTAACTCTTTTTGATCTAGTAGTATTCTTCTTCTTATAAACTTCAATATAAAAAGAAATAAATAAAACTAAATAAGATGATAAAATTCCACAACCAAAATAAGCAGCAGTCATTTCACCAGTACATGAACCACAATATGGTAATGAACCACCTAAAAATTCATCAACAATTTTATTATAAGTTGCAAAATAAACAAACCCTAAATCTAAAATAAATTGAAGAATTTGAAATCTTGTAACCCATTCTTTCCACCAAACTCTAATACCTCTTGCAGCTAAAAAGTAATAAAAATACATTACAACATGAACCCATAAATTAAGAGTAATTGGTACCCAAGAGATTGCGGTTTTACCTGTTAATTGAGTATAACATAATAAAGCAGTTGCTCCATGATGATAAGTATGTAAAAATGTTAATCTTTTTTGTTTAATAACGAGGAATAAAGTATCAACAAATTCAACATATTTAAAAATATAGTTAAAGTAATATAAGACTTCCATTTCTTGAGTCCAAGCATTTTCATTACAAATAGCATAGAAAATCCCATGGTTAAGGATCATTGGAAGAATTTGTTCAACCATTAATAATAATAATGAAAGGGAAGCAGTTGTTAAAATAACATTATGAACTTGAAATGGACCATTAAGAACAAAAGGTTTGATTTTAAAGTTCTTAAAGATGAAATCACCACCAAAAATAATTAAATAATAAGTTGCAATAGCGGCAAAAACTGGTGGAGCAGTTGAAAGTGGAACTTCACCAGAAACAAATTCAAATTTTGAAGGAACTAATTTACCTCCTGTAATAGTTGATACTAAACAGTCGAAATAAGGGAATAATTTGATTCCAAAAGGAGTGTCAAAAGTTGGAAACGGGAACAGGAATGACATAAAAAAATATTTCAAGTACGGGGAATTTGGCAGATTTATTGTTTTCAAAATTTTCACAGACTCAGACGCGATTTATGCGATGACAGCATAGTGGGTTACGAACAATATAGCAGAACAAAAATAGGGGAACATGAGTGATACTGATAGTCAAGATTATACAAGTGATGGTGGGAGTGGGAGTCAGAGTGATGAAAGTGATAGTAGTGGACAAGTGTTATTAAGCAAGCCTGTTTTCATTAAAAAGAAATCTCAGTCGATCTCTACCTCGGCATCGGGATCTGATCTTAAATCTGTACCGTCTAGCAATGATAAAACCGACAAATTGTTGGGTAATCTAGAGAATACAAATGATAATGTACATAATCAGACGATCCAAGATGAGTTCCAGGGAATAGAAGATATCGATGGGTTGGACCCTGAATTAGAGTATAACCAATGGAGAGAAAGAGAATATCAAAGATACATGCGAGATAGAAATGTTATGATTGAGATCGAGGAAGAAAAGATAGATGTGATAAGGAGAAATGATGGAGGAAAAGTCGATCCAGAGGATGAAGAAAAAGGTCTGAAATCTGTTGGGGTGTTTTATGGAGATGATGAGATTATGGAAAAGATAAAAGATCGTAATTATAACATAAAAAGGTCAGACCATTCAAGACCTACTAGATTTAAAAGTACATAGAATAGATAATGATAATGAGAATGAGTCAAGTGTAGTCGAGTATGGGTGAGTCTGGGTGAGCCTGGGTGAGTCTTTGGCCTGAGTCATGTTTGAGTCATGGGTTGAGTCTTGTTGAGTCTTTGGCCTGAGTGAGTCTGGCCTGAGTCTCTTCTCTCTCATCTCACCTCAGAGTCTTCAGTCATGTCTCTAATCCCACTACCCGAATCCATTCCACCCTTTCTTGACCCATATCTCCCCAAACCAATAGACAAACCCTTTGTAACATTGACCTATGCTCAAAGTCTAGATTCTAAAATAGCAGCACAACCTGGTGTTCAAACCAAGATCTCACATCTTGAAACAAAGACCATGACCCATTATCTTAGATCCAAACACGATGCAATTATGGTAGGAATTGGAACTGTGTTAGCAGATGACCCGAAGTTGAATTGTAGGTATCCCAATGGATCAAGTCCTCGGCCTATTATTTTAGATCCAAGAGGTCAATGGAATTATGAAGAGTCTCAGTTAAGATCAATTTGTGATCTGGGACAAGGGAAAGCTCCATATATATTAATAGATGAACTGGTAGAGGTGGAGTCTAGCGTTCTAGAGAATCAAGGGGGTAAATACATTCATCTACCATTAATACGAAATAGGTCAAGTAATTGGGACATTATCTTATCAAGTCTATGGTCACATGGTATAAAATCAATTATGATAGAAGGAGGAGCCAAGATCATTAACGAGCTATTAATAACAAACCATGTCGATAGTCTCATAATAACCATTGGTCCAGTATTCTTAGGAGATAAAGGAGTTACAGTATCACCCACTAAATCTCCAAACCTTCAAAACATTAATTGGTGGACAGGAATACAAGATTCAATTGTTGCAGCTACATTACATAATTAACCTATATTACAACTATTTATGGTATTTAATACACATAAGCCTCATAAACATATTCTGTAAGAAGCATAACGTCCAGAAGTTTCGGATCTTCTAATAATCTTTACAACACCACCTCTTTTCAATCCAAGATATCTTGCAACAGGATCTTCTCTTTGGATTCTTGGTAATTGTGATTCTTTTAATCTATATCTTTCTAACAATTCCTTCTTTTCTTCTTTTGATAATTTAATATGTTTTGGAACTAATTCATGATGAGTTATATTAACAATAAGATCACCTTCTTGAAAAGTTTCAATTGTTGCTGGGGCAACGGTTGGAATTAATTTGTTTGCACTTGGAGTTATGGAGTTTTGATAAATGAAAATACCTGTTGAAAAATTCTTTTCACTAATATGAATACAGAAATTTCTCATAGTTTTAATACCAACAGATTCTTCATCACAAAATTCAACCCATAAAGTACCTAATTCTGGGAATTTTTCTAATGCTTCCTCGGTTGGGTTGGCTTGGAAACACATCATTTTTCTTTGTGGTTGATTCATACTATCACAAATATTTCTTTTAAAATCATCTAATGACATTTCAAGTTCTTCTTTGGAGATAAAATATCCCTAGACGTTAGTTAAAATTGGTATATAATAAGAGGGGGTACATACTCTATCTTTGACCATCTCCTTGACAGTTCTAAAGGTTCTCCATAAACGAGAAACGTTTCTATCTGATTCTTCCATTGTATATCACCGCTAAAATTTTCATCATCTTCTCATCCACTGCGACCACATTGAGAGAGATAATGGTTCGCGCACGTTGCTGCAAAAGTTTGTCTATTTCTTCTATAAAGAATTTCTCCTATAAAATCCTGGCCTTTCATCCTTTTCCTTAGCCTTATTAACCCTACCAACTATCTTTGGTAAAATATCCTCATCTTCCCATTTCTTTATAATCTCTTCTGCATAATCTAATCCAACATTATAAATAGTTTCAAATTTATGAAAATCTAATGTACCAAATTCTTCAATTGGTGGTCTCATATAAAATACTCCAGGAGTTCTTTTGGCAATTTCCAAAGCATTAACACTTGCAACATATGCTAATCTTGATTGAATATCCATCATATTTGGAATATCAGCATGTTTAGAAAATGGATTCCATCTATTTATTATAACCCATAATCCTGATAAGGTATCACCATAATTCATTGGACTTCTATCATCAAGTGATCCAACATCAACTGCTAAAATATATTTAACACCTCTACTTTTCATTTCTAATACTGGTAAATTATCTAAATATCCTCCATCTAATAACATACATCCATTATATGCAATTGGTGGTAAAAGTCCTGCTAATGACATAGATGCTCTAACAAATCTCCACATGGTACCATATTCATGAATATCCATTGTTGAATTGGTTATATTGGTTGAATTACAATAAAATTTAATCCAACAATCTTCAATTTCTGAAAATCCCAATACTTTCCAAATCCCTCTATTAAATTCATATCCTGTTAAATATGATGTAACAGGTAATGTCAAATCAAATATTGATAACCAATATGATGATACTCTTTTAGCAAATTTTTTAACTTTACCATAAATTGATACTGAATTATATTCTAATCCATATAATCCTCCAACAAATGATCCGATTGAAGTACCACCAATAATATCAACAGGTATACCATGTCTTTCTAAAGCAGTTACAACTCCTAAATGTGATATACCTCTTGCACCTCCACCTCCAAGAACTAACCCAACTGCTTCATTTGATAAAATCCTTGCTAATCTTAAAAAATCATTTTTATATGGTAAAACTCCTGTTGATGTATCTTGTCCTTTATTAAGTAATCTATTTCTTGCTAAAATCGATCTAACAATTTCAAATCTTTGTTTAAAATTTTCATTAGTTCTTTCTGATATTCTTGATGCAATATCTTCAATAATTGATTTTTTTTTCAAATTTACACTTGTTTCACCAATTTGCATTTGAATATGATGATGACCTTGAACCCATTCTCTCTTTTTTAACCAAATTGATGTTGATCCAAATGGTACATATTTTTCAGGATGTAATAAACATAAATCAGTTCTTGCTGTTGTACTATATTTGATTAATAATTTTTCAAAATCTCCTACATTAATTGCAACATCATAATCTTCAGCATTTGCAAGTAAAAGAATACAATCTCCTTGACTAATACATGTTGAAGTCCAAATTGATCTAAGTGAACTATCACAAATATAAACAACAGTTTCATATTGTTCTTCTAATGTTGCAAAATATCCTGATAATTTTAATTGTGCTAAACTTTCATCAAATGCATGTCTACCAAGATGATTTAAAATAGTTGTTTGATCAAGGGCAATAACTTTACGTCCAATAATTTTTAAAGAATCAATTAATCTACTAGCAAATTCTCTAACTGGTAATCCATTAACAGTTGGTAAAACTGTAATTGTTTTATAATTACCAGATATATGAGAGATTGGAGATTGAAATGAATTATTTGTTTGAGGAGTTGTTATACTAGTTGTCATATTAGTAATATTTCTTAAATCATCATATGTTGAACTAACTTTATTAGCAACAATTCTTGATACTTTAACCATAATTGAAGGATTTTGTGATGATAGAATTTCAAATAAACTTCTTGGGATTCTTGCAGTTTCACTATCTCTAATTGCAATTAATGAAGTTGTACGCCTTGAAGCAGTTAACACTTCAACTTCTCCAATAGACTCTCCATGTCCATATTCTCCAAGTACATTAAATTCATCACCAATTTTTTTAGAAGCAGATTTATTTTTACTTTGAACAACTCTAAATCTACCACTTAAAATTATATGAAACCCATTTGCTTGATCTCCTTCAGCAGCCAATACTTCACCAGCTGGTATATGACACCATTCTAATGCAAGATCTATGGTGAGTAATTGTTTTGATAATAAACTTTTATATTTAATTGCAAGAGGTAATTGAAGTTGATAATATTTATCAATTAATTTATTCCATTTTTCTGTTGGAATATATGCAACAATAGCTCCATCCATAGATGCTTTAAATGTACTTAAAGATTTTATACCTAATATACTTGATACATAACCTGCAATACCACCTTCAGGAATATTTCCTTTATGAATTGATGAATCATTGGATTTCTTATATTCAACATCTAATGAACCTTGAATAATATAATATAATCCTGAATCAAAAGTATCTTGTTCAATAACTATTGAATTTGGTTCAAAATGTTTTACATTCAAATTCCTAGCAAATTCATCTTTTAAAGATTGGAAATCAAGTCCGTTAAGTCCTGGACTTGATTTATCCATTACACTATCAATACTACTTCTTTTATCATTAAGTTGAATGGTATTATAAATCTTGGGAGTATTACCTCTTGTATTTGAACCAATACTTGAAAATGAATCAAATCTATTTCTTGTAGTATAATCTTCATAAATTTTGTTTTTATTAAAAGGATTAAAAAATTGTTCATTTGCTGTCATTGAAGGCAGTGAAGAAACTGAACCAAGTCTACTTGAAAAATCTCTTGTTTTCAATAATTCCGAATCTGAATCGATTCCTAATAATTTAAAAATATTCTCAATGATTGCAATTCTTGTTGAAGTTTCTTCAGTTTCTTCTAAATCATCTGAAAAGGTAGTTTCGGTTGATTTATTATAAAGATATTGTTCATCTAAATTTAATAAGGATTTTCTAGAGATTGGTACTGAAGATAATAAATCTCCAGGATGACTTGGTTTTTCAACAGAATTAAGTGAGACTAATCTTGAACTTGAACCTTTTATACCACGAACTAAAGCAGGTTTTTTCCTTGAAAGTTTTTCGAATGAAGACCTTTTTTCAACAAATGGATCTTTTAAATATTTTGGTAATGAAGTTTTTATTGAAGAATTAAGCTTTAATTCGCTATCAATAATTTCATCAGATAATCCTAAATAACTATGTACCGTATTCATTGTAACTTTGAATAATCTATTTCTTACCATTGTAACTATATGAGCAGTTGCTTTTGGATATTTAATTTGAATTCTTTGAAATGCCAGTGATGGGATAATTGCTATAGTAGCACCTCTTCTATCATTATTTGATTTAGGTCTAACAATAATCTCTGGATAATTTTGAACTTCTTCTTTTGATGTTGGATCTCTTAAATCTAATGATGAAGATGAACTAATTATTGATTCTTCTGTTTCAGGATTAAATAAATCCAATGTACTATTAAGTGTACTTAACGGAGTTCCACTCTTGATCTCATTAAGTAATTGATATTTCTGATTACCAATCATTAATACTTCATCCATATCATCATGATTCTTTAATAAATTAGTGCTTGTATCATTCATCTTAATATAGATCAGGACAGATCCATCAACAACAATTGAAAATCCCAATTTTTCATCTAAATAAAGTAATTCATCCCAACTAAGTTTTTGAGTTGTCATATTCTTAGTAAGTTCATGAAAAACTGGTCTTTCTAAGTATCCAAAGATTTTAATAGCACTCAAAAATTCATCAAGATAATTTGAACTACTATTAAGGTTTTTACGTTTCTTTTTATTAATAGAATCCATTATTTTATCTTTATTAACATCATCTGTAAGAATTGGATGAGGTGGATTAGTACTAAATCTTGCTAAGAATTTATAACGAATTAGGAAGAAAACCACGAGTCCGGAGAGACATAGTAATAGTAGGATGGATCTGAAGGATATGGTGACTTGATAGTTTATGGAGAATAAATAATGAATTAGTTTGGGTAACATGAAGATGTGGAGAAGATGAGGGTCGTGTCATGAGATCGTGGTGGTCGTGCAGGGAGAAAGGAGAAGGGAAGGAAGTGGTGGAGGGATGAATGGGAATGGTAATGGAGACTATGGAATGGGGAGTGAAAGAATTAAAAGGGGTCTTATAGGGTATGAGAGTTCGGCGTATAGAAATAGTGGTAGAGAGTAGTACTAGGATGATAAATGGGGTACTGTATGTAAGTGTGTACTGTATATAAGTGACGGTGACAGGTGGGTGATATTTCCTACAACAGTGCTGATCTACTGATACTCTACTGATACCACTACTCTACTGATACCACTACTCTACTGATACCACTACTCTACTGATACCACTACTCTACTGATACCACTACTCTACTGATACTCTACTGATACTCTACTCTACTGATACTCTACTCTACTGATACCACTACTCTACTGATACTCTACTCTACTGATACTCTACTGATACTCTACTCTACTGATACCACTACTCTACTGATACTCTACTGATACTCTACTGATACTCTACTCTACTGATACTCTACTCTACTGATACTCTACTCTACTAATACCGCCATAAACTGTCTACTGTATTGTCTATCCAATAACTATCTACTGTCTACTCTTCTCTACTGTCTACTCTTCTCTACTGTCTACTCTTCTCTGTCTTCTCTACTCTCTCTCCCCCCTCTCCTTCCCCGGCAAACAATTAAACCTTGCCAAAATCCTCTCAATCCCATCCATTCCTTGTTCCAACACATTCAATTCAGGACCATAACTAATTCTAACATAATTATACCAAATCACATCCTCTAAATTCGATAAATTTTGAGGATTAATTAAAAAGAAAAACCCTGGAACTACAATAACTTTTTCATGTAAACATTCATGAAAAAATCCAAGACAGTTCGATAACTTATTTGGTAAATGAGATAAATTAAGCCATAAATAAAAAGTTGAATTTGGTTTATTTAAATCATTAATATTAAATCCCATGTTATTTAATCTATCAATTACATAATCTCTTTTCATTTTAAAATGTAATTGTAAAGCTTTCATTTCTTGTTTAACATTTAATGGTTTCAAAAAATCAATTGCAGCATATTGAAATGGAGCATTTGATCCACCATCAAGGAATGAACCTGCACTACTTAAAGCATTAATATAATCTTCAGGTCCTAAAATCCAACAAGTTCTCCAACCAGGTAATCTAAAAGCTTTTGTTAATCCATTTAAAATTAACACTGGATCTTTATTAACATCTTCAATGAATTCTGCCGAACTAATTGATGATCCAGTACATCCTTCATCATAATAATAATGAGAATAAAATTCATCCATTATAAGTAAACATTTTTCTCTACATAATTTATGAAGTTGATATAATTGATGTTTTGTTAAACATTTCCCAGTTGGATTTCTTGGATTTGAAGTTAATAAAGCACTAACTCCTCTATTCAATTCATTTTTAATTAAGTTTAAATGGAATTGATAATGATCTTGTTCATTCAATGGTACAGGAATTGGACTAAAATTTTTAAATAATGATAACATTTCTGCATAAGCTGTATAATCTGGTAAAAAAAATGAGAGATAACAATCTTTAATAATTGAAGCAATTCTTGTTAATCCAGCTCTACCCCCTGGTACAATACAAACATTTTTCCAAGTGTATTTTGAATGTTTAGTTAATCTATAAGTTTCATTATAATAAGTTGCAACTGCTTCTCTTAATTCTTTAATACCAGCAGTTGGAGCATATTCTTTTGATTTATCAGGAATTGGAATTGATGTTGGTCTTTTAAAAGATCCTGGGATTGTGTCACCATGTTCTGGAGCACCTTGACCTAAATTTGCCCATTTTAAATCTTCTTCATCATTTTGTCCAAATCCATATTCATTAGCTCTTTCTGTTACCCAAAGAACTCCTGTTGAAGATTGTTGTGAATTCATAGCAGGTTTAAAAATGTCATCATTGAATTTTGGTTTTGGTAATGGAACTGGTGACAGTTCTCTACCAGCATTTAATCTTGAAGTTAAATGATTTTTAAGGGTCTCTCTTGGAATTCTTGTATTAGAATTTGGTAAATTATTTTCATTATTTTGAAGTAAATCGAGTAAGGAACTTGATGATTTTTTTAAAGCATCTGGTAAACTTGATTCTAATCTTTCAAATTCTGAAACATCATCAAAATCACTTATTGAACTTGGACGTGACATATGAGTCAATATAAAGTTTCGCAATCACCTGTCAAGAGGTGTTTGATTAGGGCACTAAAACATACGAGGCATTTGATGGTCATGTGACTAGTACCTGGGGTATGCATACAATACCCCGGAAAAGTCTGATAGTGGAGATTCAGAGATCGCTAGATATATTAGACATCCGGAGATCGCTAGAGATATTAGGCATCCAGAGATTGCTAGAGATATTAGGGTTGTCAGACCTATAGAATGGAGATGTCCGAGACCAGAAAACACTTCTAAAGCTGTTGCTGAACACTGGTATATTGTCTACAACTCCCCTCCTGATTCCTTCTTTCCTTCCCTTGTTCCTTCTTCTCTCTTCCCCTCCATTCTGGTCTGCTACCTTTCTCTCTCTCTCTCTTTCTCTATCTCCTACCTTTCTCTCTCCCCCTCTCCCTCTTTCTCTCCCTCCAAAACATTCCAACCTAAAAGTTTATTTACAGTAACTGATAACGATTGTATCTATGTCGTCATAATTATCTATAGCGAATAATAGATAATCTAATCCGCATTGTGTTAAGATTATCCAATCGCTGGCAAAAGAAACATAAAAGGCATTCGCATCGACTGCAAAACCGAATCTCGGACTCATCATAAAATACCATCTCTATACCCTAGAATAAACTAGGGTCTGGGGATCATCCCCTTCTTATCTACTCTCTCTAAATCTCCTTCTATATCAATTTCTACATATGTTCTCCTCAAACAGTGGGGATGCGGACCGCAAAGTGGTGCAAAAAAAAATTATAAAAAACTTGCACATCCCACATCTCAAACGATCATTTTTTGCATCTTAAGTAAATTGATTTATGTTCAAAAAATTAATATCTAGTGTTACTAAATCAGAAAGAGATTTAGATGATGATAGATATGATAGAGATATGACATGTGAATATCCAGGACATGGACCTGAAATCATTCCAAATTTAGATGAACTTCTTTCACCATTACCATCAAATCCTATATCTAATAATTCCGATGATCTTAGTCCTATGTTACTTTCTCCAATCACATCTATAGATTCATATAATCAAACCATCACTAAAGCTCATATTCATCATGAAGCAAATAATAAAAAAATTTCAAATATAAATGATTTACCTCTTGAAATTTTAATGAAAATTATAGAATTTGTATATTTTGATACAGAAAATTTCGATTCTATAAATAAACTTGTTGAAAGTTTTTCAAAAGTAAGTCTTGTTTCACAATTATTTCACCTTTTAAGTCTTAAATTTATGTATAAATATGCTGTATTTAATAGACCTCAAACATTTCAAAAATTTTTAATTAATATTAATAATAATAATCATCTTGGGAAATTTGTTCAATTTATTGATTTTGAAACTTTTACATCAGTTGGATTAGGTAGAACAAGTAAAATGAATCAAGAAATTCAAATGGTTACTTCAAGAACAATTTTAAATTGTTTAAATTTAACTCCAAATTTAATAGAATTTCTTGCAAGTGAAAGTATTCAAGATGATATGAATGTTGATGTACTTAATTATTTATTTAATGATTTACATCAATTACAAAGTTTAGATTTTTGTGGTGCTTCATCAAAAGATTTTTTTGATGCTTTTAAAAATCTTGAAATTAAATATCCTCTAAGAAAATTATTTAAAATTTCTTTCCATGATTGTTCAAATTTATCAATTGATATTTTTGAAAAAATTTTACCAAATCTTATAAATTTAAGAAGATTAGATTTAACTCATACATCAATTACTTCAAGTGTATTACTTAATTTATTACCAAAATCTTGTAATTTAACTCATTTATCATTATCAAGATGTTCAAAATTAACTACAAGAGATTTAATTAATTTCTTAATAAATCATCCAAGTGTTAATAATCATCAATTACAATGGCTTAATTTATCAATTGATACAAATGTAATTAGTCCATTAAATTCAAATTATCTTTTTTTTACTCTTAATCATATTAATGCATCGGATTTAAGATATTTGAATCTTAAAGGTTTACCAATTAATGATAAATTATTAGCACTTATTAATCTTAAATTTAGAAATCTTGAAACCCTTTCAATTGGTTATTCATCAGTTGAATTTGATTATCTTTATGAATTCTTATTAAATTCAAATGTAATTAATATTGATTTGACTGGTTGTAAATATAATAAAAGTCAAATCTTACAACTTATAATGTTACCAAATTTACTTTCAATAGAATTTGATGGGAAAATTTTAAGAGATTTAACAAATAATGAAGGTGAATATCTTAGAAGAGAAAAACTTGTTTGGAAATTTTATGATAATAATGGTAGAAGAAGTTGGATTTATAAAATGGATCAAGATAATACTCAATATCAACAAATTATGCAATATGGTAGAATTTTAAATCTTAATTTAACGTATTATGATATTAATACTGGTGAAAAAATTATTACAAAAAATCCAAAACCAAGATTTTTAAAATATGTTGGTAAAAAGATAAATTGTTCAATTGGGTTTGAAAATATTCAAAATTGTAAAGATAAAAATTATCTTAATAATTATGATATTGAAAATGTTTGGCCTGGAGAATATAGTGAGAGAGGTATTTACAATTATTATTCATTGAATA
This sequence comes from Yamadazyma kanchanaburiensis, assembly GCA_030555785.1. NCBI lineage: Eukaryota > Fungi > Ascomycota > Pichiomycetes > Serinales > Debaryomycetaceae > Yamadazyma > Yamadazyma kanchanaburiensis. The sequence continues at coordinate 65,179 of JANIVJ010000026.1, read as the reverse complement.
TTTAGTTATGATTTATGAGTGTATTATAGAATAGAGTGAGTTTGTGTCTGTGTCCCTCTGTGCCCTCTATGTCCTCTGTCCTCTGTCCTCTGTCCTCTGTCCTCTGTCCTCTGTCCTCTGTCCTCTGTCCTCTGTCCTCTGTCCTCTGTCCTCTGTCCTCTGTCCTCTGTCCTCTGTCCTCTGTCCTCTGTCCTGTATCCTCTGTCCTATGTCCTCTGTCCCTGTCCTATGTCCTATGTCCCTGTCCCTATGACCCTGTCCCTATGTCCTATGTCCTATGTCCTATGTCCTATGTCCTATGTCCTATGTCCCTGTCCTATGACCTATGTCCCTGTCCTATGTCCCTGTCCTATGTCCCTGTCCTGTCCCTGTCTCGGTCGTATCGGCACATGCCTACCTCGGTTGGTCGGCTATAAATTCTCGCATATATTGTGGGGTATTCCCATTTTTCATCATGGATTCAAGTATTCAAAAAACAGTAACAGAAATAAGAAACAACTTCAATGTTGACTCATTGACTTCCTTCTTAACTAACCCTTCATCTATAACCTCAAACAATTTAGTTTCAACTGGTGTTAATTTACCTTCATGGAAAGGTCCTTTAACTATTAAACAATTTGTATTTGGTCAATCAAATCCAACTTATTTAATAATCGATTCAAATAATAACATGACTGTCCTTAGAAGAAAACCTTTCCCAAATGATAAACTCGTCACAAAATCAGCTCATTCAATTGAAAGAGAATTCTTTATACTTAATGGTATAAATAAATTAAATCAACAAAGTGAAAAATCAGTTCCAGTACCTGATACTTATTTTTTATGTGAAGATGAAAGCATTATCGGTTATGTATTTTATGTAATGGAATTTATTAATGGATCTCTGATTAAAAATCCTGAAATGCCTGGAATTCCTTCAAAGAAAAAAGATCAATTATGGAATTCAATAATGGATGCAATTACTGCTATCCATTCATTAGATGCTGATAAATTAATTGATTATTTACCAGAAAAACATTTCCCCCAATTTAAAAAACCTTCAACTAGTAATTTATCATATTTTGAAAGACAAATGAAAACTCTTTCAGGAGTTTCTTCAAGACAAAGTGAAGTAGTTAAACCTATCCCATCATTTGATAAAATCACTCAATATATTCTTAAACAATCACCAAAAGATCCAGCTAAAAAGACCCTTATTCATGGTGATTGTAAAATTGATAATTTTGTATTTGATAAAGATCAAACTAAAGTTATTGCTATATTAGATTGGGAACTTTGTACTTTTGGACATCCATTATTTGATCTTGCTAATTTCTTACAACCTTTCCAACTTCCAAATAAATTGAATCTTTTATTATTTAGACCAGAAAAGACAAAAATGGGTAAAAAAAATCCAGAATCTTTACAATTAATTGAAGATAAATTGAAATTATATTATAGAAGATTAGGGTATAAATGGGATGCTAATGATAATACAAACAATCCATTGGTTAAATGGCAAGTTGGTTTTGTCTTTGGATTGGCAAGATTATGTGTAATTTCTCAAGGTATTGCAATGAGAGTTGAAAAAGGTAGTGCTTCATCTGCAAATGCCGCAGCTTTTGGGAACCTTTATCCATACCTTGCTGAGTTGGCTTTAGAGGATATTAGAGTAGATTCTAGATTATAATATACGACAGAAAATTTCATTTTGCAACCTCGCATTTCTTAATGAGTATAAAGTGTCCATTCCCAGGTTGTGATACAAAGATAATTCCATATAATGAAGACTTGAAAGCTTCACAGATAAGTGTAGAGAACCACCCAGAGATGGTTAATGTCAAGGATACAAAATCCACCAGTTTCTTTAGAGTTAAAGATATGTGGGATTTTGATAATATTGGAGTCTCAAGGCCTTTACAAGACATAAAAGATTTTAAGATTGATAATAAATTATTTGATATAGAGAGAATACTTATTTGTTCAGAATGTGATAAGGGGCCTATTGGATTTGCTGGACATTTTAATGATGAAGAAAAGTCACCAAATACCTTGACATATTTTATTTCAAGTGAGAGTGTTAAATATGAATAGTAGAGCTAAGTGTATACTAATAAACAATTCATTCCTATATACGTATCTAAAGTTTTGAAGATTTCTTGAAATCATCAATTAAATCTAACGCAATATGTCTAGACATTGCCATGGTTGAAATCATTGGATTTGCACCACTTGCAGTTGGTAAAACACTTGCATCTGCAACATAAACATTACTACATTCAAATAATTTACCTTTTAAATCAACTGCACCATATTTTGGACCTTTACCAGACATTCTACAACTACTCATTTGATGAGCAGAACCAAAAGAAGGCCCATATTTTGAAAATCCAATTTTTTTAGTCTTTTCTCTCCATTCAACATATTCTTTATCAGTGATTTTTCTATCATGTTTTGGTTTATAAGAAACAAATCTTGGACTCCAACCTTGAGATGAAACTAATTCAATTGCTCCATCAACATATAACATATCAGCAGCAATTAAAAATCCTTCCAAGATAGCATTTGTATCAAATTTATTCACAGAATAATCAATTAAAACCTCACCTGGACGTCTTGGATCTGAATAAACTTTACCACTACCTTGATCTCTGGTAATAATTAACATGGCAGAAGTTTGATTATATTTAATTAAATCTTTTCTAAATTGATCTTTACCATCCCAATTAAAAAACGCAGATTCAATAAATGGTGCATGTAACATTGATTCAATTCTTGGTCCATGAGCTTTACCATCTAAATCTGCAACTTGATTACTAACTGCTGTCATAATTGGGTGATTATGAGGTTCAGTATTAATTCCATCTGGATGATAACCAATAAGAGTTGTAACAGGATGTAATTTCAAATTATTCCCAATATGTTTATTTTTAAATCCTGAATCTTGAAGAATTAATGGAGTATTTAATGAACCTCCACTAACAATAATTTTTTTTGGTCCAATAATTTTAAATTTGTTACCAGTAACTTTATCAATACATTGAACACCAATTGATTTACCACCTTTATGAAGAATTTTTTCAACTCTAACTTGATCTAAAAATTTACAACCTTTATCAGCTGCATCTCTTAACCAACAAGCTTGACTACCTTGTTTAATACCATATTTACAACCTAAATAACATAATCCACAATCATGATTTTCATGTTTACCATTATTTTGATTAACTTCTGATGCATGATATCCTAAAAGTTCTGCACTATTTAAAATTACTTTATTTGAATGAGAATGATTAATATTATTATGATTTGCACCCATTTGTTTAAATACATAATCTAAACATTCATCATATTCTTCATTAGCAGCAAATTCAACTCCATAATCATCATACCATTCTTTACGAACTTTAAAAGGGGTTTTAATACATGCAGACCAATTAACTGTTGTACCACCACCAAAAGTTGCCCCAGCTAAAACAAAAATTTCATGACTTGTTGATGCTAAAATTCCTGAATTTTCATATAAATTCTTAAGACCTTGTTCATCATCAAAAACATATTCATCAAATGAATAATATTTCCCTTTTTCTAATACTAAACAATTATATCCTTCATTTTGTAAGGTATGAGCCATGACTCCAGCACCTGCTCCACTACCAATAATTAAAGCATCAATATTTGGTAAATATAATTCAGCACCATCTGATACTCTATCAATCATTTGGAATCTAAATTCATCAATTCTTTGATTTTCATAAAGAGTTTGTCTTAATTCACGAGCTGGATGTCCCATAGCTAATCTATGTAAATCTCCAGCTGTGGTTTGATAAGTTGCAGATGCTAAAGTATAAAAACTTTTATAAAGTTGTCTTTTAACACTAATTGGACTATCTCTCCAACTTAATAATAATTTTGTTTTTTGTTCAATTGTCATTTCAGTAATTAAAGTCATTGATTGAGTTAAAATAGGTGCTGTAATTCTTGATGATAATAATGACATAACAATCACTAATAATCTACTTGAATCATAACCGGCACCATTAATTTTTTCACAAATACTTTGTCTAAAATTTGGAATTCTACTTGGAATTAATTTACAATATTCATCTAATTTTTCAATTGGGAAATCTTTTGGAAGTTTATCTTTAATAAGATCTGGATCGATTTCTCCAATAAATGTATCGGCTAATGCCATAAATGGATCAATATGATCTGGTGTAACTTCAATCTCTAACATAACAAATAATTACTTTGTTGAATATTGGACAATTTTATTTATATTTATTGGGTGGGTGCTAAATGCACATGATAAATGCGGGGGGTATGCGATGATCTCACATGAATATGGGGATGGCTTAACGTGATCCAACCTTAATTAATCAACACTACCCCTACTCTCCCTACTCTCCCTACTCTCCCTACTCTCCCTACTCTCCCTACTCTCCCTACTCTCTTGACTATACTTCTTTATTATTACATACTATACACTAATCAACTGGCTCGTTCTCAATCTCGTCCTCGTCGTCACTATCTTGCCACGATTCAACATCTGCATCGTCCATCTCAACATCTTCTACCTCATGATTTGGTAAGATTTCTAAACCTTTTTCTCCTAATCTAATTCTTGCAGTTTCTTTATCTTTAATTTGTCCCTTTAATAAATAAACTGCTAATTTATTTAAAATCTCTTGTTGGATTAATCTATTCAATGGTCTTGCACCAAGATCTGATGAATATCCATTTTTACATAAATAATCCAATGCTTCATCATTAATATCTAATGTTAATTGTTTACCATTTGCAGAAAATCTATTTTGAATTTCTAATAATCTAATTCTAACAATCTTTGCAATTGCTTTCTTTGATAATCTGTTAAATATAACAGTACTTGAAATTCTATTTAAAAATTCAGGTCTAAAATGATTTCTTAATGATGTTAAAACTAATTCTTTTGTTTCTGAATCAATTTTTGATCCTTTACTTGCATTAATATATTCAGCTCCTAAATTTGATGTCATTATAACAATTGAATTTGAACAATTAACTAATTTTCCTTGACTTGATGTAATTCTACCATCATCTAACATTTGTAATAAAACTGTTAAAACTTCTGGTGCTGCTTTTTCAACTTCATCAAATAAAATAACTGAATATGGTTTACGTAATAATGGTTCTGTTAATATACCTCCTTCTTCATATCCAACATATCCTGGTGCTGCTCCTAATAATTTTGATGCTGACCATTTATCTCCTAATTCTGAACAATCAATTCTAATTATTGCTCTTTCATCTGCAAATAAAAATCCTGCAACTTTTTTAGCTAATTCTGTTTTACCACTACCTGATAATCCTAAAAATAAAAATGATGCTGGTTGATTTGGATTTGCTAATCCTGATCTTTGTAATCTAATTGCATTTGAAACTGCTTTAACTGCATCTCCTTGTCCAACAACTTCACTACTTAATTCTTTTTCCATATTAATTAATTTAGAATTTTCTGCTTGAGTTAATTTTGTAACTGGTATACCTGTTAATCTTGCAGCAGTTTCTGATACTTGTTCTGTACCAACAACATTTGTTAATAAATTATTTGATCCAAGATTTTTTTCTTCTTCTTCTTGAACTTGAATTTCTAATTGTTCAATTTGTTTTTGAACATCAGGAATTGCAAAATATCTTAAATCTGCTGCAGTTGCTGTATCATATCTACGTTCTGCATCTTGAGCTTTAATTTCTAATTCATCTAATTTTCTTTTAGCTGAAATTAATAATTCATGTCCTGCACGTTCTTGTTGAAATCTTTCTCTTAAAGGTGCTAAAGTTTCTTCAATTTCTTCCTTTTTCTTTTGTGCAAGTTTAAGTCTATCTTTTGAATCTTCATCTGCTTCAACATCTCTTTCTAATGCATTAATTTCAACTTCTAATAAATGTAATTGTCTTTCAAGATTATCTAATTCTTCAGGTTTTGAATCTCTTGCAACTGCAACTGTTGCTGCAGTTTCATCAATTAAATCAACTGCTGAATCTGGTAAACTTCTATATGTTAAATATCTTGAAGCTAATTGTGCTGCTGTAACTAATGCACTATCTAAAATTCTAACTCCATGATGAATTTCATATTTTGGTTGTAATCCTCTTAAAATTGCAACAGTTTCTGGAATAGTTGTTGCTGGTACATCAATTTTTTGAAATCTTCTTTCAAATGCTCCATCTTTTGAAATGAATTTTCTATATTCTGCAAAAGTTGTAGCTCCAATACAATGTAATGTACCTCTTGCTAACATTGGTTTTAATAAATTGGCTGCATCTGATTTACCATCTCCCATTAACATATGAATTTCATCAATAAATAATATAATAAATTCATTTGATTTTTCAATTTCATTTAAAACTCCTTTAATTCTTTCTTCAAATTCTCCTTTATATTTTGCACCAGCTGTTAAAGCTCCTAAATCTAATGCAAATAATCTTGAATTTGCTAAAACATTTGGAATATCTCCATCAATAATTCTTTGGGCAACTCCTTCAACAATTGATGTTTTACCAACTCCTGCTTCACCAATTAAAACTGAATTGGATTTGGTTCTTCTTGATAAAACTCTTATAACTCTTCTAATTTCTTCTTCTCTACCAATAACTGGATCAATTCTACCTTCTCTTGCCTTTTCAGTTAAATCTTCACAATATTTATTTAAAAATTCATATGATCCTGAAGAATCTGCTTGTCTTGAATCAATTCTTTGATTACCTCTTAATTCAATAGCTTGAGTTTTAATTGAATCTGGTTTAATCCCACATTCTTTAAAAATATCTTTAATTGATTGATCTTCTAAAAGTGCTAACAAAATATGATCTTGGGCAACATAATTATCCTTTTGTTGGGCTTTAATCTTGGTAGCATTTTGTAATAATTGTCCGGTTTGATAACTTGGTCTGATCTCATCTGGTGGAGGATCTTGACTTGGTAATCTTACTAAATGCTTATTAACTGTTCTTTCAAATGTTGCCCATTCATATCTTGCCTTTTGTATTAATGTTTTCAAATATGGTACGGAATTTTCATCATCTGTTGGAACCATTGCTGCTAAAAAATGCAATGGTGCTAACTGGGTATGATTATTATCTTTGGCTAATTGTGTAGCATTGTTTATAATCTTTAATGCATTATCTGTAAATTGTGATTCATCCATTTTTTTAAACTTGTGGATTTTACAGGATCTTTACCAAGTTATATACTTGAGTTTTTGCAATCTGAAAATTGCTAGAATTATCTCGAATGCGCTCGATAGTGCTAGAACCATCTAGAACTTTTCGCAGTAATTAATCACACCACACAGGAAGAATGTCTGATTATGGTGTGAGATGAAGAGATTGGGTGATGAATAAGGTTTGATGGTGGGTATGGGACGTTTGCTGCTCCTGAAAATTTTGGGGGATTTGGTATATCTTCCTATAGCCCTTATGAGAAGTTATTGGATCAGTGCTTCAAGTTATATGCAGGATCGGATTTAGATAATATATTGACAGATATACCTTGTTGTAATAGTGTAGATTCTCTTTAGTAGTTCCTTAAACACTGCTCTATCACATTTCTGGGTCGATTTATACTTCTGTTCATTCTTGAGCATTCAATATTTTTACTTCATTCCTTTAATCCATACCATTCTGTTCATTATTATATATTTCTTTGATAGACATCCATATCTATTTTTTTTTAGTATCTATTATATAAGAACTTATCTTGAATCTTTGAAAAATATTTTTATTCTTTTTTTCTTTAATTTTTTCATCTCCTAAGAATTTTTTCAGTCTTAATGTTTAATGATATTTGTGAAATTGGCAAAATTTGAACTACTTCAAAATTAAATTCTTTTGAACCAAATACCGTCCATAACCTAATTATAGTATAATTTAAATGTTTCTGTATAAATCACCTTATCCTCTTAACTCTGATTCCTCTAAAAAAAATTTAAAATTTTTCAAAAATGATTTTCGCACTACCAAAATAACTATCTGCAGGGTTAAAAAGAAAACAAAAACATCGAAAGCCTTTATGGCCAAGTTGGTAAGGCACCTCACTAGTAATGAGGAGATCGTCAGTTCGAATCTGGCTGAAGGCATCATTTCTTTTTTTGGATTTATTATCCAAATCAAATAATTTTTTTATATTTTTTTCAATGTTCAAGATACTTATTCACATATTTCACGTCTTTTCATTAATCGTATAGACCTAAACCCGAAATAAACCACCTCTTTAACCCTTCTTCTTAACTATAGAGCGCGCGCAGAAATCAATAAAGATGGTAAGGTATGCAAGAGAGGATTCACTTGATATTCAACATGTCACAGCGGTTGAATTACCTCTTAAAGTAAAGAACACAGACAAAGCCATTGACATGATTGGAGGAAAAGACAAAATCACCAGGGTTGTGAAATTCAATAGTAAAACAATCGATGAAGGAAATGAAGAGATATTAGAATTGAGATTACGTAAAAATAGGTTCCATCATCCAATTCAAAGTAGTACCACCACCAAAGAGAAAGTTCTACTTAAAGTTTCAGTACCCAAAAGTAAACTTCCTGAAGGACACGAAACAATGGGATTAAATGAGATTCTTAAGGCCAGTAAAGGTAATTATAAAACTGAACCTATTGGGATTATAAATAAAACTTATTCTTTTAAAGCCATGAGTGATTTCCAAGTGAATACCAAACATAATGAAGTAGCACAAGAAGCAGATCAAAACCTCGTGAATATAAATAATTTCGAACAGTTAAAAGAATATTTTAAGATGGATAAATTTTCAAATAATCAAGATTATAAACAAATAAGTACGTATGAGAATTCCGATCATAAGTTACCACCACCACCATTATTTAGTCCTGTGAAGTTTCCTATGAATTATAAGTATCAAAAGAATCCAATTAGTGTAACAATTAAAGATCCAGAGAGTGGAGACTTGAGAGTTGTTAGTTCTAAAAAAACCATGAAATTATATACATTTATGATAGATTTTGGAGAAACTGAAATCCCACAAGAACCATCAAAAGAACTTAGTGAAAGATTTAATCATTTAAGTAATCAAAATCTCATACCAAATACATTTGATCATGATTTATTTCATTGTATTCAATGGTTAAAAAAACTTTTTGAAAGTAAACCAATTTGGCTTAGAAAACATATTGAAGATCTTGCCCCACCAGACTTTAAAAGAGTTTTAAAACCTGCATTACCATATTTATCATATATTTTTAAAAGTGGACCATGGAGATTTTGTAATGTTTTATATGGAGTTGATCCAAAATCTAATTTGAAATACTGGAGATATCAAACGGAATATTTTAGATTAACTAATATAAAATTAAAACCTGAAATAACTGGTGATAAGATTTTACCAAGAACTGTTAAAAATGAAGAATTTAAAGTATCAAGTGAATTAATATTTCTGGGTAAAAAATTACCAAATACTGTAACATTTCAAATTGGTGATATAATTGATAAAGATGTTGTAGAATTTTTGAAAGTAGAACACGGGGAAATGTTTAGAAGCGCCATTGATTTTCAAGATGGTTGGTTAAAGAAACAAATCATTGAGACTATTAGAAGACTTATAAGGTATAAATTAGGTCAATTAGCTAGAGATAATGAAATTGATGATGAAAAAATTGATACTATATTAGCAAGTAAATATGATGATAAGAAGTCGGATGAAGAAGCAGAAATAGATGAAGAAGAAGAAATGGATGAGATAGATGAAGAAATCGAAGAAGAAGAGATTAAACAAGAAAATGAAGATCAAATGGAACTTGATCAAATGGAAGTTGATAGTACAGAAGACGAATTACTCCAAAAGATCAATAAGATCGATTCTCTTGCTGCAACCAAGCTTTCAGATTTGACAAGAATTATAAAACAAGAGCTGTTGATGTAGTTAATATATTCCTCACTATCACCAAAATTTCTCACCTCGCTCTCACTAAAAACACGTAATGACAAAAGCAACAGAAACATTAGTTACACTCTTTTTCATTTCTTCTATATACTTTGCTTTATGGAGTAAATTAATCCCAACCCCAGAAATCTTCCATCAACAAGTTCTTCCATATTTACCATTCTGGGCTATAGTATCATTAGGATCATATTCATTAGCTGTCTTAGGTTATAGAGTTTTAACTTTTAAAGATAAACCAGAAAAACATAAAGAATTATTAAAACAAATCGATGAAGCTAAAGAATTCTATAAATCCAAAAACGTTGATTTAAATTAGATATATATTGAATAAATAATGCAGTTGTGTCTATGTAGTCTTTTTATGTTTTGCCTTTATCCTCTTTTCTGCTTCTGCAAATACCCTTATAGCTACAGGTACGTTCCCCCAAGTCTCTTCTTCTTCTTGTGTCTTTTTGGTTTGTTTAGCTTTACGTGACTCTATAGTTTGTTTAGCTTGTTTAAATTGTTCTGGTATATGTTTATCATTAAGATATCTTATTGGTGGATGGAAATCATGTGGCCATATAAAACTGTTACCTTGTTCATTAATTTTTTTAGCAGCTTCTCGTCTTTTTAAATTCCAATCTTTAACATCATCTCTATACATTTCCCATACACAATTTATACATCCACTCATACAACAATTATCAGGTTCTGGTGGTTTATCAGGTACAGTAATACCAGCTATATTTCGTGGCTCTCCTCTTGTCAATCTACTTGAACTTGTTCTTGTATCTCCACGTATTCTACCTCCAAATATTTTTTCAATTCTCTCACTGGCTGGAACTTCAAGAGAATAATTTCCTTCAAATGTTGTCTTTGTAGACTTTTTTAGTTTCTTTAAATCCTTTGAGCTCATTAACGATGACTCAATAGGTTGTTGAGGTCTAGTAGGTGTTTCAACCACTAGATCATAGAATTTATATTTTGTAGATAAGAACCTCCTGAACATGAGTGATGAAGAGAATTGTGCGAATCTTGTGATAGAGATGGAGGAAAGAAGATTTAGAGGATATAGAAAGATGATGGTGATGAAAGGATAAGAGAAGAGACTGGTATGAAGAATTGGTCAATTATTATAGGTGAAAATCGGTAGAAAAATGGTGAAAAAATGGTAGAATTGTGAGAATGGTTATGGAAGGTGGGGTGGACGACTTACCAGTTCCTGATCTATCATTTGGCCCCTACGACATACCAAGTTATACATTATGCTACGATAAAGACCCAGATACCTTTCATCTGATCTGATTTATTAGGATTTTTGATTTCGGTTCCGATTTGGTATTGAGATAATGAGCCAATGAGACAGTGCTAAGACGGTATGACATAAGCTAGACCCTTAATGACTTAACATTGAATGAAGAGAAATATAGACAAGGAAACCCCATCCATTTTCAGATTAAGACTAAGTAGGTTTTGTCCATGTCTCAAGTGTATAATTTGATGGGCCAAATGGTGTGGGTGCACCTATTGAATGTAAGGAAGTATGTAACCAAACACTCCTGACATACGAAGTCTTCTGATTCATTCAGTAAGAATAAGGATTCTTGATTCGGCACTGATGATGACACTGATATTGTATTGACCTTTAGTCCCTACCCTGTCCACTAGGCCCTATCCCAGTCCCTCATCCGAATTCTTTGCTTCGGATTAATAGAAGAAATTGTGTGCCACAAAGCCATTAACGAAATGCATCTCCATTCGCCTGAGCCACCTTATTTTCTTAACTCTAATGATCTAACAAAACGTGTGCTCCAAATCGGTAATCTCCATAAAAAATATCTATAAAGCTTATATTAATATTTTAAAGAATAATTAAAGGCGGAAAGAGGCAAAGTCAGAAAGTGACAAAGATACAAAGATAAAGAGACAGAAAGAATGACCTTTTCAAAAGAAATGGCTTAATTTCTTTTGATCAGTCGGGGTAAGTCAATAGTTATCACCTGTGAATGTAACCAAAAATCATTACTACTTGATTATCTAATAGACGATTTCTTTTTTTTAATCAATGTAATACAAGGCATCACCCTGCCTAACAACAAACGCTTAGCAACAAAGGGAAATGTCAAATTAGTCTTTACGGCGTTAAATAAATTAAGTGCATAAATTGGCACGTGGAGTAAGATCGAAAAAGAAGATCGTCAATTTACGAGGCAAGATGAGCGGAATTAAACTTTCCTAACATGGAAATAAATGTAGTCTAACTCAAGCGAAACTAAGCTCAAGTGTAGTAGTATTTTTCACATCAATTTGACCATGGAAGATGTTCTGTAGATCTATTGCTGATCAATAAGGAGAAGAAGGAATTAAGCTCAGGAACTGGTGAAAACCATGGGATTCAATAGTTTACATATGTAATGAATCAATATTCTCTGAGTAGTTTTATTTTGTAGAAGTAAAGTCTTTGTCTCTTGAGGGAGAGTAGGTAATTTGCACCCATAGATATTGATTGCTATATATTCGATTTCTTAGAGAGCACTATATGGTTGTAGATATTATGTATAGACCATTCAATTGATATGATCAGCTATTTTGTAGTGTGTCAAGTTTCTAATACGGATGGGTACATCAGAAATGCCGGATACTCTAAGAACATCGATCATGACTATAGTCTTAGAAGTGCAATTGTGAAATCAGAATCAAGTGTCCAAGAGAGGAACAAGAGAACATTGGAATACGTAGGATAGCTAGAAATGGATATAACTATATATATAGAACGAGACTAAAGAGATAAAAGGTATAAGAGAGAAGGAAGAGGATGTAGAGAGTAAGGATGGAACAGAATAAGATAGTAGACAACATGCAGGAACACTAGTTCTTAAATATTGGCTATGTGTTGACATCTATACAACGCAAACCGAGCTAAATCATCTATTCATTAGCCAGGAACACTCTCAACTCTTGGTACGGGCTTAGAGACCCATGAGGTACTCAAGCATTAATGAGATGAGACCACGAGTTCATAGGTACAGAGATGTCTTGATGGGTCCTAGGCATTTTCCCACTTTTCTTAACGGAATTATTAATAACGATTACTAGTGTCACACGAGCAACACTATTAATTGGTTTACTATGTAAGGTAATAATAGTACAATAGACACTAATTAACCCGTAATTCCTAATCCAAAAGTAATAAAGTTCGCAACCAAACCTGAAACTTTCAGCCTCGTTAATAAAATGTTGCAAAATGCTTTTGTGCAGGTTAGATAATATTATAACTCAATTAACAGAATCGTTAACGAGTGTAATATCTTTGTGCCGTTCATACCTATATCCTAACCTAAACGTTTCCAATAATATTGCATCTCTATACCATCAAGTCTTTGCCCAGAAACTTATAATACTCCCACGTGTGTCAAGTTAAGAAAAAATATCTTGCCAAGACTAGTTAGATGCACGCGACAATCAACGTTTAAAGTGCGAAATAACCGTTAAATGGTAGTAAAATTAGGTCGACGTCGCGGTAACCCTCGACCTAGGCATGAGGTTTTTTTTTTTTGCAGCCTATCCCTGCCCCATTTCTTTTTTTGGACATTAATTAACAAGGCATCTTATACCACATGTACAATAAGAAAGGAAATTACTGAGATATAAAAACCAACTAATCCCCAATTTAAATTTCTCATCACAAACAACCAAATCAAATAATAATGGCTTTACATCAATTCGATTATATCTTCGCTATTGCGATGATATTTGGTTTCTTAGATGCTTATAATATTGGTGCTAATGATGTTGCTAATTCATGGGCTTCATCAGTTTCTTCAAGATCTTTAAAATATTGGCAAGCTATGGTTTTAGCTGCTATTTGTGAATTACTTGGTGCAGTTTTAGTTGGTTCAAGAGTTTCTGATACTATTAGAAATAAAATTATTGATGTTGAAATTTTTGCTGATGATCCAGCTGTTTTAATGTTAACTATGGCTTGTGCTTTAGTTGGTAGTTCTGTTTGGTTAACTATTGCAACCTTGATTGGTATGCCAGTTTCAACCACCCATTCTATTGTTGGTGGTGTTATCGGTGCTGGTATTGCTGCTAAAGGTGCTGAAAATGTTCACTGGGGTTGGGGTGGTGTTGCTCAAATTATTGCTTCATGGTTTATTGCCCCAATCTTAGCTGGTCTTTTAGCTTCAATTGTTTTCTTAATCTCTAAATATGGTGTTTTAGAAATTAAAAATTTCGAAAGATCTTTAAAAAATGCTTTACTTTTAGGTCCACTTTTAACTTTCATTACTTTTTCCATTTTAACTATGTTAATTGTTTGGAAAGGTTCTCCAGAATTACATTTAGATGATTTAAGTGATGGTGCAACTGCTGGTTCTATTATTGGTGTTGGTGCTGTTGCATGTATTCTTTATACTCTTTTCTTCTACCCATACTACAGAAGAAAATTATTACACAATGATTGGACTTTAAGATTTTATGATGTCTTAAAAGGACCAACTTTATTCTTCAAATCCAAAGATGATATTCCTCCAATGCCAGAAAACCATAAATTAGTTCTTGATTATTATGAGGGTAGAAGACACGATGAACCAACTGTTGATGAAAATGATGATGAAGCTAAAATTGACTCTTCTAACTCTTCAAACGACAAAGATTTTGAAATCAGAGAAAATGTTAATTCTGTTGAATCTACCAAAGAACACGATAAATGGTCAATCTTCCGTGACAAATGTCCTCCAAATATGAAAACTAGTGAATATTGGTTATCTCTTGCTAAACAACCAACCAAATGGCCTTTACTTGTTTCTCAAATGTTCTTCCACGGTTTTAACAGAGATGTCATTGCTTCTCAAGTCAATGATAAAGATATGTTAAGTGGTGATATTAAAAAACTTCATGGATCTGCTAAATATTATGATAACAGAGTTGAACACATGTACTCTTTCTTACAAGCTTTAACTGCTGGTACTATGTCATTTGCTCATGGTGCTAACGATATTTCAAATGCTACTGGTCCATTATCTGCTGTTTATTTAGTTTGGACCACTAATACTACTGGTTCTAAAGCTGAAGTTCCTCAATGGATTTTAGGTTATGCTGGTGTAGCTTTAGTTATTGGTTGTTGGACATTAGGTTACAATATTATGAAGAATTTAGGTAACAAATTAATTTTACAATCTCCATCAAGAGGTTTTGCTATTGAATTAGGTGCTGCTGTTACAACTGTTATGGCCACCCAATTATCTATTCCAGTTTCTACTACTCAATCAGCTGTTGGTGCCATTGTCTTTGTTGGTTTATGTAACAAAGATTGGAGATCAGTCAATTGGAGAATGGTTATCTGGTGTTACTCAGGTTGGATCTTTACTTTACCAATTGCTGGTATTATTGCAGGTGTCATCAACGGTATCATCTTAAATGCTCCTCGTGCTGGTGTTGCTTATTCCATGAGTTAATAGTGTATAATAGAATAATTTATAAGGGTTAAAATAGAAATTGTAGTAGAGACGAAGAAGAAGGAGAACCTCTTGTTTATTATCTTAATCAAGTAGCCGATGCGATCAGTCTACATACCTGGCATGTCTATCCTATTCATCTCTGGTAACTTTAACACAGGATCCACCCCCATGGAGTCGTGTCAGTGGCTTGACTATCCATTAATCTCCATCTATACCTCCCATACCTCCCAGCACTATACTTGTTGGAATTTCTTCCACTTGTCTTCGTCTACATCACCTTCGCTCAGGTTCTGTGCTTTGCTCAGGTTCTGTTCATTCTCAATCTCACTCACCACCATGTCATACGAAGATAAATTTGATAACTCACTTTACCTTTTAAGAAGATTAGATCCAAAACACATTTCAGTCAATCTTAACAAACTATGTACCATCATTCAAAACGAAGACCCAGATTCTGAATTGGTTCCAGATTTACTCTCTTCTGTTGATACTCCTTTACAACTTGTCACTGATAAATCAAATAATAAACAATTTTTAACTTGTGATTATAATAGAGATGGTGATTCTTATAGGTCGCCATGGTCAAATAAGTATTATCCAACCCCAAGTGATGATGATGAATTACCACCTTTCCCATCAGATGATTTAAGAAAATTAGAAATTAAAGCTAATGAGAGTTTTGATATTTATAGGGATTTATATTATGAGAATTCTGGGATCTCTTCAGTCTATTTATGGGATACAGCAGAAGATGAAGATGCTGATGCATTAAAAGAAGGATTTGCTGGGGTTATTTTATTTAAAAAGGAAATTGATAATGGTGAAGGTAAATGGGATTCTATTCATGTATTTGAAGTTGAGACTTCAAATTCGGTAACTTTTGATTATAAGTTAACAAGTTCCGTAATACTTGACTTGAATAATAATGAAAACTTATCAGTGTCAGGAAACTTAACTAGACAATTCGATGTTACAAAGAAATTCACTGGATCAAACGATACTGGTGCAAATTTAGAGACTTTCCATTTGATTAATTTGGGTCAATTGATAGAGAACTCAGAGTATACTATTAGAAACTTATTACAAGAGGTTTATTTCGATAAGTTGAAAGATATTGTATTAAAAGATTTGAGAAAATTCGGTAGTGATGATGCTCAATTACAAGCAAAGCAAAGTGATTTGATTAAGGGGTTACAGAGTTTATAGGTGTGTAATAAACAGGAGATGCATAACGTGAGGAGATCTTTAAGTAGGATTGTGTAGGGTTATGATGTCATGTGGGGTTCGCGTGTTTCAGATTTGTTTCAGATTTGGTTGCAAATTAATATAAAATCTGACCTCCCACATCCCACTTTTTTCTTTCTATAGCCACCATGAATAATATCAACTTTAGTAACTTCAGAGCTTATACAACAGATACTCAAGTCTACACTTCCACTATTACTTTTACATCTACTACATCCAGAATCCTTCCTACTACTACAAGAACCAGTAGATCAAGATCTACTAGTTCAGATATTACCTCAGAAATCTTACCAAGCATTGGCTCTTTTGAAACTGCTACTACAACCGCTACAACTAGAACTGCTTCCACCCATTCCACCCACTCCACTTCTGCTACCACTTCTAACACCATCTCGGATCATCCCTTCAAATCTGGTAGTTCAAACGAATCTATTAGAATTGGTATGGCCGTTGGGATCCCTTTAGGTTTCATTGTTCTCTTACTTATCTCTTTAGGTACTTGGTATTACTTCAGACGTAAAAGTCCTGAACAAATTTTACCAATGAATAGTGGATTTTATGATGTAAAGAAAGAAAATGGTTCAAAATTTATTCCACCGGCTTTACCAAATCAAAGTGAAAGTACCATTACAAGTAAATATTTTAAAAATGATAAACCAAGTTATTTAAATAGATTGTCTTTATTGCTTACCCCAATTAAATTAAAACCTGGACCAAAAGATAAACCTAATAGAGAATCAACATTTTTCAAACGATTCAGTAGAGTTGCTAAAAAAGAGGAATTCAATCCTCAAGATTATACAGTTTCACCCCTTTACTTGAAAAGATTTAATCTTAATAAACCAAATACACCAGAAACTATCCCAGAAGAATCAACTGATAAGAAATTACCAAAACTTCCAACACTTCTTCAAATGGAAAATGTTGTTAGTGAACCATTTCATAAAGTGATTAAACCATATTCTAAAGTATTAAATGATGAAATTGATATTAGTATTGGAGAAAGAGTTCAAGTAATCAAAAATCATCGTGATGGATGGTGTTATGTTAAACTGATCGCTACAGGACAAGTGGGTATGGTACCACGTATGTGTTTAGAGAATGAATAGTAATACTAATTTATTTAATACATAATATACATCATTGAGTACTTCAAGTAACTCGTAAAAGGGCCTCTGACTAATAATATCTGGTGTAAGGGCTTGGATTTTGGCCTTGATTTTGACCTTGGTTTTGGCCTTGATTTGTTGGTCTTTGGATATTTTGATATGGATGTGGTGCTCTTTGTTGTTGTTGAGGTTGTGCTTGGTATTGGAATTGTTGATAAGGAGCACTTCCATCATTTCTGAAATTATTTGGAGGGTTTCTACGGGGTTGAGAAGATTGTTGTGGTTGTGGTTGTGATTGTTGGTAGCCTTGAGGTGGTTGTTGATAACCTTGAGGTACACTTTGTGCATGATGTCCTTGAGGTGCTTGGCCGTGGTGTGCTTGAGGTGCATTATGACCTTGAGGTTGATATCCTGAAGTCTGTTGATATCCTTGGGGTTGATATCCTTGAGGAACTTGTTGAGGTGGAGGTCTTCTGTTGTTGAAACTTGCAGAAGGAGGGACACCATAGTTTGATTGTTCTGGGCGTCTATGGGGTTGAGATTGGGTAGGAACTTGTTGATGGACAGGGACCTTTTGGTGGACAGGAACCTTTTGGTGAACAGGAGCTTGATGAGATTGAGGGGCCTGTTGTTGGCGTGGAGCTTGTTGGTGTGGAGCTTGTTGGTGTGGAGCTTGTTGGTGTGGAGCTTGTTGGTGTGGAGCTTGTTGGTGTGAAACTTGTTGATGTGGAGCTTGTTGGTGTGGAACTTGCTGTTGATATCCCTGTGGTTGGTACCCTTGAGGGAATCCCTGGCTTCGTTGACCTTGAGGTTGAACATGTCTTGTTGGAGGTGATTGACTGAACTTTTGATAACTAGCACCATTACCATTATTTGGAGGTCTACTCAAAGGTTGTTCCTCTCTATACCCGGTCAAAGGTTCATCAACATCATCATGTTTAAAAACAGGTAATTGATTTTGAGAACTATTTGGAGAACTTATATAATGAGGTTTTTGAATTCTTGCCTTATATGGAGAACCATTCTCTTTATGTGGAGGAGGTGGAGGTGCTTCATCATCAGACTCAGAACCTGGATCTCTAAATGCTCCAACTTTATTAACACTTGGAGAAATAGTTGCATTGAAACTTTCATTAAATTCAGTATATTGAGTATTTGGTGATTGGACAGATGAATATGAACTATTTCTATTGTTATAAGGAGGTACAATTAAATTACCATTTGACGAATTAAAAGCACCAATTTGTCTTGTATCAATTTTATCACTATTATTTGAACTTTCTTCTTCACTATCATCTTCACTAAATAAATCATGATCATCTTTTGGATAAACATTTTCACTCAAAGAAATTTTTTGAATGTTTGTAGGTAATTCTTCTTCAATAAGTTCTTCATATGAACCATTAAGTAATTGATTTCTATCGACATTAAATTGATCACTTGGAGATTTCAAGTCACTATATTTTTGATAAATATCAGACAATTCAACCGAATTATGAGGGTCCAAGTTTGGTTCAATTTTAAGATTATTATTATGAACAACCGTACTATTTGAAACATTTCTAATCTCTTTAGTATTTGGAGGTGGTAATCTTGAAGATTGTTGAACGATTTGAGGAGGTGGAGGTTGTTTCTTTTGAGGACTTGATTTGAAAGTACTTGATTCGGGAGTCATTGGACTATTCAAACTACTTACTGCTCCAGCAATACCTCTTGTACTACCACATCCTTCATAACCTCTATCAATTTTTGATTTTAATATTCCTTTAATATTCTCATTCCAAGTATTTACATCCCAATTCAAAAAATCATTTCTTTGAATAAAACCTGATAAATCATCTAATTCAAGATAATGAACTCTTGGTAATGTTGGTAATCCAAATAATAAACTTTGAGGATCATTTCTTTCAGCTTTTAATCTTTTTGGTCTACCATATAATCCAAAGGAATCTAATAAAGGTATTAAGAATCTAATTAATGTATCAAACCCAGGAACTGAACTATGTTGTTCAGGCATTAAAAAAATTGAAGTATTTTTAAAATCATCAACAGATTTCTTTGATACTTTTGTTGATAAAGAAGGTGATTTAAAATTGATATATCCTTCTAATTTCAACATTGTACTATGATCAATTAATAAATGAGATTGGGGATAAACTGCACTAACTGCACTACAATTTGTTACAACTGCCATTAACAGTTTCTTCTTCTTTTGATCATTTTCATAAAATAATATTCTACCTGGAGTAAATTTATCATGTCTTTTTGTTACACTTGGTTCCACAACTGCATAACATCTTTTCCATGCCATCCCTGAACCATATCTTATACTAACCCAATCTTCATGATCGAATCTTTTTTCTGCTAAAATAGTTCTAATATCTGATAATCTTGAACCTCTTGCACTTAATAAGGCTCCGGTATATGCTTGTTGTAAAGATTGATATTCAAAATTTGATAATCTTAAAGCAACATACCAATGATTTAAATCATGACTTGATTTAAATTGTAAAATATATCTATTTTTAAGAGTTGTTGATACAATAATGACATTATCTAAATTTTGTTTTGCAGCAGGTAAAACTTTCATTGCATTAAAAACCGAATCAGTAAAATTAATATAATTTGGTTTTGAACTATTTTCTAATAAACCTGAAGGATTATTTTTAAATTCTGCTAAATTTGCTGCATCCCAATAAGCTAATTGATTCCCAGTAAGTATACCATAAACCTCTTTCCACTCTCTTTCAGCAGGTTTCCCATCACCATTTAAATCATAATATAACATAAAAATCCCTTCATAATATCTTCTATGACCTTGTGATGATAATAAAGTAACAATTGGTACTAATTCTGGTGATAAATCTTTTAAATCATTTTGTCCCAAACTTGTGATTCTATCTTTTGAAGGACTTGATTCAGGCTTTGGTGACCCATGACTACCTGATCTTAATCTCTTTTTAACTGCGTTCATAAGTTGTGATTAATTTACTTTGGATCAAATTTTTCGCACAGGGATTTGACATTATGTATGGACTGTATATAAGTTTTTTTTTATTGATCGGGAATTGTTAGTGTTTTGGTGTATGCATCGCTTAAAATGGAATTTGATCTTTTAAGTTACTAAAAAGTAACTAACCATAACATCCTTTGTTTACACTATACCATTTTTGGAATCGATGAGGTGAGAAGGACGGGATTAGTTTAGAGACTTCCACACACACAATGATATCATCGACTTGAGGGTGTGTGATACTATAGGGGTACCTTTATTATACTACATACCACTCGCGATTATGCACTGCCCCTATTACTATGGGGCTGTTACTGGATAAACAACCGGGTATAGAAGCATACCTGGGCTGTAGCAAGGATATTACAGTTGCTGTTTATTGGCTATAGACTTTTCCTTTTCTCATTCTCCTTTTCTTGATCTACTTTTCTTGATCTACTTTTCTTGCCTATTGTTTATTTTCACTTTGTTTCACTAACTTAATTATTTCTAATCCTCGTAAAAGCTCGGCTTCTGCTGTAGAAATATCTTCGTAATTTAATGCTGATATAGCAAATTTACAATGTTTTTGAATCTTACCAATCAGTTCTTGTTTATCGAGGATTGACGTGATGTTTTCTTGAGTGATATGAGGTTGGGATTGTGGTTGAGGTTTTGGCTTTGAAGCTGGCCTTGGCTGTTCTGGTTGACTTGGCTGTGATTGACTTGGCTTTGGTTCTGGTTCACTTGGTTCACTTGGCTTGTCTTCTCCTTTGTATACATGAATAGATGATCCCTTATTAATATGACTTAAATCATCATCAGGTAAGAATTTTGGAGCTCCAGGAAGTTTTATATCACTTTGATCTTCTGGTGAAAAGTGTGGAACTCCTGGGAGATCAACTGATGGAGAATCTGAGGGGTTGATAGGTTCACCAGTGCCAGAGTCAGAACCGTCTTCGTTGATGAATTTCGGTGCTGATGGAAGAAAAGGTGCATCTTCTGTCTCAGGTGCATCTTCTGCTTCAGGTGCATCTTCTGCTTCAGGTGCATCTTCTGCTTCAGGTGCATCTTCTGCTTCAGGTGCATCTTCTGTCTCAGGTGCAGTCTCAGGTGCTTCTTCTTCTGGTTCTGCTTCCTCCCCTTCCCCTTCCCCATCTCCCTTTATCCCCATTTCAAACTCCCTCAACTCTTCATCTTCTCCCTTTATCTCAATTTCATCTTTAATCAACTTACTCAACTTATACTTCAACACCTTAATTCTCTCCTTATTCATCCCACTAAACCCTTCGAATGTATCATATTTCCCACCCGTTAATTTCTCGATATCTATTTCATCATTCTTAAACACCTCTAAGATCATTAAAAAGTTAATACATGCTTTAATCTTACTCATTAAACTAATCTTATTAACTCCAGTATAATTATTCAAATTTTCAAGACACCCATTAAAGATCTTTAACCCAAACGAAAACACAACGTTTATGGAGAGATTCTTATCATTAAGAACTTTTTTCAATCCATCATCATCCGAATTTTTTAATGATTCCGTATCATCTAATAATTGGATAGTGAACGATTCAGTTTCTTTATCGAGTTTATGAAGTTTATTATTTAAAATATGATCTAATATATAGATCTTACAATAATAGCTGATAACCGGATTGACATCTTCTAGTTCATTAGATCTAAGAATGAATGGTACAATTGACTTATTAGTCTTTAGAGATTCAGGGATTTCACTTATCATGATAATGCGCATTTATTTACAAGATAAAATATATACTACTCACTGTCCACCCTGACTGTCCTCTATCTCCCAGTGTCCTACAACTCTGGCATCCTCAAGATCTCACCGGCTTCATTCTTTGCATCCTTTTGTAACATCTTTAAAATCTCAGAATCTCTCCATTTTTCTGGTAATGGTGTAACATCATAATTTTCGGTGGCCCAATAATAAATATCCCAATCTGGTTCATCTAATAACTCGTCATACTCTTTAAGTTGAGCCATATTAAAAGAATCAAGATACTTTTTTGCAAATCTTGAAAGCAATAAATCACTTTCTAAAATACCTCTTTTTCTTGATTGATAAATTAATCTAGCTCTCATGGTTTTAAGATCTTCACCACTTCTTTTAATAGGTAAGATCTTCATTCTAAGCTCTTTATTATATTCTGGATTTTGTGGTTTACCATTATTAAGGAATCTAATAAATCCTCTTCTTACACTTCTATTCATCATGATGATCGCGAATGCGAATTTTCATCTGAAGTACCAATGGGTAAAACAGTATCTAAATTATCAAAAGATGATCTTAAAGCTTTAAGACAAGCGACATTTTTTGATAAAAGAGAACTCCAACAATGGTACAAAGGGTTTATAAGAGATTGTCCGTCAGGTCAATTATCTGAAGAAGAATTCATCAAAGTATTCAAACAATTCTTCCCATTTGGTGATCCAAATGATTATTGTCATTATTTATTTAAAGTATTTGATGTTGATAATTCAAAATACATAGACTTTAAGGAATTCATCATAGCCCTCTCTGTCACATCAAGAGGAAGTCTAGATCAAAAAATCAATTGGAGTTTTAAATTATATGATCAAGATAAATCTGGTAAATTAACATATGATAATATTTTAAGTGTTGTTGAAGCAGTGTATAAAATGATTGGTTCAATGGTGGCACTACCAGCAGACGAAAAGAGTCCAGATTTAAGAAGTAAGAAATTCTTTAAATTACTTAATAAAGATTATACAAAAGATACAATAAGTTTAGAAGAGTTTAAGCTGTTGATTAAGTTGGATCCATCAATAATGAATAGTATAAGTTCGTTTGATGGTTTGGTATGATGAGTAATGTTAGATTAATGTACATACTAATAAATGAATAGATGAGGAGAGGAGGAGATAGAGAGGATAGAGAGAGTAGAGAGGATAGAGAGAGTAGATTTTTTATGCTGATGATGATGGAGAAGAAAATCCTGACCACAGAGAAGGGAGTTCCGGTGTAAATGTTGACAATTTGAACCCGTTCTTCATGTATGAAGTTCTCCTCCTAGTACTTCTAATTTTTCTCGCTTAAAAATGCATGATTTTAGTCCTAAATTAGAGCCCCCACAGAAGTTTAGGCATCATTATGCATCATTGTCTATGAAAAACGTCTCATCAACGACCTATATAGTTCAATAAAACAGTAATGTACTGAGTACTGTTGGATTAGGGACCTTTTTCCCACTCCCCAGAAACCAATTTTTTTATTTTAACAAAATCTAGAAGATAATCAATATGAATCGACTACAAGACCGAGAGCAATTTTCACAAAAGGAAGAGTCAGCAATAACATGGGTTACAAACCAAAGTGGTTGGCTCTTGGTTAGACTATAAATAGTTGAAGTATTGTACATTTATTCTACAGAACACAGTAATCATGATTTTTTACGAAGAGATTCTTACACAAGACCAAATTCTTTGTGATGAATATGATATGGAATTAATTGATGATGTTGTCTATGATGTTAAATGTGGACTTGACTCTAAAACGGTTGAATGTGAAGATGAAGATGAAGATTCATGTTATTCAATAATTGGTAGATTTAATTTGTGCCATACAGAGTTTCTGAAAGAGACCTTTCATAAACATATTAAAAATTATTTAAAATTAATCTTACATCGTTTATCAATGACTCACCCAGAAGAGGTGGAGAACCTTAAATTAAATGGATCTGAATATGTGAAAAAAATTATTCAAAATTTTGATGATTATGAGTTTTACACAGGACAAGCAGGAGTAGAAGAATTTTCAATGCCTATTGCAATGTATGTAGATGAAGATAAAACTGCACATTTTATATATTGGAAACATGGTCTTTTGGAGTCAAAAGAAGAATAGATATAATATACGTTTATATAACAAATTACTGTATCATGAGCCCTGAAAATTATCTAAAATTAGTTGCAAAATGAATATTGATGTCTTGTAGCATTTATGTGATTCAATTTTATGATACCTGAGGTTAACTCGATTCCGTTCTTGAATGAGTTCATTCGGTCAACCTAAAATTGTTCACAGTTGTATCGGATTTCTACAGTCTAAGGAGTATAGTGCAGTGAACGCCCAAGTGAACTTTACGTGTTTAGTTAACACAATACTGAACATCGTATCACTCTTATTAACTATCATTCACCTTCACCTTTCGAAATAGATCCTTCACTCTTTACATCTATCGTTACACACCTTCTTCTAGAGAATCTCTTCCAAAGACCATATATTTATAATGTGCTAAATTAACTTTTTTAAACTTATTATTTCCACCCCCAGTTCAAGGGCATTTTTACGACTACCAGTTCGTTTCTAATTCATGTGACGAAAGGGGTCATTTGATCTGTCCAGAGTGTTGTGTCCAGAGTGTTGTGTCCAGAGTGTTGTGTCCAGAGTGTTGTGTCCAGAGTGTTGTGTCCAGAGTGTTGTGTCCAGAGTGTTGTGTCCAGAGTGTTGTGTCCAGAGTGTTGTGTCCAGACATGGTGGTAGAATTTTTTATGCTGATGATGATGGAGAAGAAAATCCTGACGACGGAGAAGGGAGTTCCGGTGAAAATGTTGACAATTTGAACCCGTTCTCCATGTATGAAGTTCTCCTCCTAGTACTTCTAATCTTCCTCGCTTAAAAATGCATGATTTTAGTCCTAAATTAGAGCCCCCACAGAAGTTTAGGCGTCATTATGCATTATTGTCTATGAAAAATGTCTCATCAACGACATATATAGTTCAATACAACAGTAATATACAGAGTACTATTAGTTCAATACAACAGTAATATACAGAGTACTGTTGGATTAGGGACCTTTTTCCCACTCCCCAGAAACCAATTTTTCTTATTTTAACAAAATCTAGAAGATAATCAATATGAATCGACTACTTAACAATACCGAGAGCAATTTTCACAAAAGGAAGAGTCAATAATAACATGGGTTACAAACCAAAGTGGTTGGCTAAACGATTGTTATACATTTTGAGACTATAAATAGTTGAAGTATTGTACATTTATTCTACAGAACACAGTAATCATGGTTTTTTACGAAGAGGTTGGTATAGGAGAA
The DNA here is from genome assembly GCA_030555785.1 of Yamadazyma kanchanaburiensis. NCBI lineage: Eukaryota > Fungi > Ascomycota > Pichiomycetes > Serinales > Debaryomycetaceae > Yamadazyma > Yamadazyma kanchanaburiensis. The sequence continues at coordinate 39,355 of JANIVJ010000026.1, read as the reverse complement.
CAAATTCTTTGTGATGAATATGATATGGAATTAATTGATGGTGTTGTCTATGATGTTAAATGTGGACTTGATTCTAAAACGGTTGAATGTGAAGATGAACAAATAGAAGGAGATTCATGTTATTCAATAATTGGTAGATTTAATTTGATCCGTGAAGAGTATCTGAAAGAGACCTTTCATGAATATATTAAATTTTATTTAGAAGACCTCGTAAAATTTTTATCAATGACTCACCCAGAAGAGATAGAGAAGTTTCAAAGAAATGCATACGAATATTTGGAAAAAATTCTTCAAAACTTTGATGATTATGAGTTTTACACAGGACAAGAAGGACTGCTTACAATGCCTATTGCAATGTATGTAGATGAAGATAAAACTGCACATTTTATATATTGGAAACATGGTCTTTTGGAGTCAAAAGAAGAATAGATATAATATACGTTTATATAACAAATTACTGTATCATGAGCCCTGAAAATTATCTAAAATTAGTTGCAAAATGAATATTGATGTCTTGACACACGAAACAAACCTCAAGTAGTAGCATTTATGTGATTCAATTTTATGATACCCAAGGTTAACTCGATTCCGTTCTTGAATGAGTTCATTCGGTCAACCTAAAATTGTTCACAGCTGTATCGGAATTCTACAGTCTAAGGAGTATACTGGAGTGAAAACCCAAGTGAAACAAATAAAGCGTGTTTAGTTAACACAATACTGAACATCGTATCACTCTTATTAACTATCATCGAACAAGACACTTATACCTGATTCACCTTCACCTTTCCTTCACTCTCTACATCTATCGTTACACCCCTTCTTCTAGAGAATCTCTTCCAAAGACCATATATTTATAATGTGCTAAATTAACTTTTTTAAACTCATTATGTCCACCCCCAGTTCAAGGGCATTTTTACCACTACCAGTTCGTTTCTAATTCATGTGACGAAAGGGATCATTTGATCTGTCCAGAAAGTTGTATCCAGAGTGTCCAGAGTATTGTGTCCAATTCCCATACTTCATACATTATCTACTTACGTTTGACTCTCAACAGCTTCCAATAACCCATCCAATAATTCATCAACCTCATTAATATCAACTCCCGTACAAAAACTAACCACCTTCTTAAATTTACTTGTCAATTTATCATAATTACTTAAACTCATTAATTCATTTTCAATACTACCATTTAATTGTTTATAAGAATTAATTCTTGCCTTAAGTATCACTTCATCAGGTAAACTATCTAAAAAGTTTACATCATTTTCTAAATCATCAATACCTTCATTTACCATTAATTTATTATATATCAGATCAATTCTAAATGGTTGATCAGCATCAAAAGATTCATCAAAATCATTTTCTTGTGGGAATTCTTGTTTTAAAACTTGTAATTTTTCAGTTATATTTGACATTTGTAATTTAAGATTATCTAAATATACAAGTTTATCACCAATTTTTTTATTTAAAAATCGATTATTTGCTGTTATTAATGTTGTATCATAAAGTTGTTTATTAAGATCATTGATTTGTTTTCGTTTATTATTCATTATATTTTCATATTCTCCATTGGTATTTTTTAATAAATCATTAATACTATTAAACAATTTATTAGTTGAGGAAAGTTCAGGTTTATCACTAATTTTACCCGAGTCTTTAACATTAACAATTTCTTCAGAATCAATTAATCCATTTGATACTTCAAGTCTTTCACCAAGAAATTCAAGATTAGTTTGAATTAATTCAATTAAAAAATTATCATCTTCATCAAAAATTTCATTTTTAATTCCAACTTTTCTACAATTTATTAATTCTTTAATTAAATCATAATCAATTGGTTTAATACCTGAAGAATTTTCAATATATAAATCTGCTTTTAATTCAATTAATATTTCAATCAACCAAATATTTTCATTTTCAATGGCTAAATGAAGAGGTGTATTCTTATCATCAAGATCTTGTAAATTAACAATTTCTTCAATTAATTTCTTTAAATAATATTGATTAGATCCTGTTGATGATAATAAGAATTTCAAAATCTTTGAAAAATAATATTTACAACTATCGAATTTTTTAGAATTCAGTGAAAGATAATGTAAAAATGACCAATTTTTTGAATTAATAATGAAAAGATTTGGATATAACCAATTTTCTAATAATTCTGAAAAATTATCTTTTGCCATTGAATTTGTTACTAAAATTGTTGAAATTAATGGAGTTTCTCCAGTTTTTGATCCTCTAATAACTGAATTAAGATTTAAGGAGATTAAGCCTGAAACAAGGTTGGTTGAAGCTAATGTTGATGCAAAATGTAATGCAGTTTTACCATCATTATCAAGAGGAATATCAGTTTTATCTCCTTCAAATGTTTTAAAGATTTGTTTAATGTCTTCAATTGTTACGGTGGTAGATTCGTTTTTTTTGAATACTTTACTGAATCTTTGTTTTAAATCATTTACAGTTTCTGGGTCTAAAGTTTTGGTGGTAATTGGTGGAAGAGAATAAGGATAATTTGAATTGGTTTCAAGAATACTTTTGAACTTCTTAAAAGAAATAACCCCATCTTCAAAAGCTTCATCATATTTACGTTTTTTATTATCTTCAATTTCTTCCTTTTCTTCTTTATCAGATTCTAATTTTGGTAATTCATCAAAATCATGAACGTCAACCAAAAACAACTTCTTGGTTAATTGATAGATATCGAACTTATTGGCTACGGTAACAGCCTTATCAAATGGGATCCAAATCCCTTTAATATGAGGATTTTTAACTTGACTCAAATCATTAAATTCTGAGGTATATCCTTCGGGAGAAAAATATTGTAAATTCTTGGTGATATTATTATCAATAAACGCTTGAGTGTCTTGTTCACTTAATTTGTCAAGTTTGTTTAATAAACCAAGAAGTTGGGAGATATTAACATAAGAATCTTGAACACGTCTTAAGACTGAAATTGTCGATGAATTCTCAGGAAATTGAAGATTTAATTGGATACATTTTTCACCCGAATATTCTGCTGAATGTATACTGGCAATGAAGTTAGTACCTAAATGAGTGCTTACTAATCGTTGGTTAATGGAGTTGGTGGTGGTATCACCTAATGTTATAGGGCTTTCCATGAATAATTATGGACGTGTCGCGAGAATGAACGAGAAAGAGAAAGACCCTCAAATGAGAAATTCTCAGACTTGTGATGGACTATTCTGATAGAGTTAACTCCAAAAAAGGAGCTGGTGCTTTAGCAGATACTCAGGAATCAAATGTCCACCGTAAAAAAAGAGTCAATCAACTCTTATCCTCGTCGATCCTAAATCTAGATACTGATCCTTATGTATTTCGCAACCATCTTGGAGTCTTGGAATGTAAGCTTTGTTTAACAACTCATAATAATGAATCTTCATATCTTGCTCATGTTGGTGGTAAGAAACACCAGTTGAACTTAGAGAAAAGAAGGATTCTAGATGATAAAAATCAAGATATCCCTACAAAAAATATCTTATCAGTTAATTCAATTGGTAAGAAAAAATGGGAAAAAATCGGTACTCCATCATTTAAAGTAAGTAAGATTAGAGATGTTGATACTCTTCAATTAGGTTTACTTGTACATGTTAAATTTGAAAAGGGGAAATGGGAACCAGTTTTCACGTTTCAACTGTTTTATGAATTGTCTCAAAAGAATCAAAATGTTGCTATATCTTATCATGATAAATTCTTTAAAGAAGACGGATTAACTAAAGATGAAATACGACACAAATCTACAAATCTGCAATATCTTGTAATTGCATGTGAACCTTATGAGAATATTTGTATAGTTGTGCCTAGTGGAGTTGTAAAAATCCTGGATACTCCAACTAAAGATATATGGTGGTATTGGGATAAAGATATCGGTGACTATTATTTACAATTTTTGTATAGTAACTCTAATGTATAGAAATGAATTATGATTTTGTCTCAGTCTCACACTCTCACTTGCCTCCATGACATCCTTTTACGATAGGTGTTTAGAATCCCATGCTTTGGTTTCCTCTTACCTCTCAAATACCCTACCCTGGGGGAATGTGCCGTCCAAATATTCAAACTATTCCTTTAACCAACAAATCAGATCTTCAAATCATCAAAAAATTACCTTAACTGCTAATGTGTTAAAATCATGTCTTGCGAAATATTCTTTAGATCAAATAGCTATAAGTTATAATGGTGGAAAAGATTGTCTTGTGATGCTACTTATTTTACTATACACAATATATGATAAGGTTCTAGAAGTTGAAAAAATGGATAAACAATTCTTATCAGAATCTGATAAATTATTCACCAAGGAATTCCTTGAAAATTATAAAATGGATTCTATTTATATAAATAGTGAGGACCCCTTTGAAGAGGTTGGTGCTTTCATTAAGTCTTCAACCGACTATTATCATCTTTATCCAATTAGTATTAAAGCTGGATTAAAAGAAGGGTTTGAACAATATCTTAAACAAAATCCTAATATTAAAACAATTATTGTAGGGATCCGTCATTCTGATCCATTTGGCTCGACATTATCATTTGAACAAGAAACTGATCATCAATGGCCTAAATTCATGAGAATCCATCCAATTCTTCATTGGAATTATATTGATATTTGGGATTTTATAATTGGATGTGATTTGAAATATTGTTCATTATATGATATGGGATATACTAGTTTAGGTGGTGTAAATAATACGATACCAAATCCACAATTAAAGATGAAGGATGGGTATTTACCGGCATTTTTAATGACTGAAGATGCAGATGAAAAGGAGAGATTAGGTAGAGGTAAAAAGTAGGACTATGGGATAGAATAATATACAAAACAACGTAATATTAATACATAAAATAAATCTACAGTATACTGCCCCTTCTTGGTGCCTTATTTACTGCTGCACTGTCTATCAATACATTCTTAAAATATTCATTACTCAATGGTCCAACACCAATCTTTCCTAAGGCAACTTCAGCAGATGTATGACCAATAGTATTCTCAGATGTCCCATTACTTTCTCTCAGTTGATCAACTCCTAAATTCTTTAATTTTAATAATAATTCAACTTCTTTACGATTATTTTCATCAATTAGGTTTTGTAAGTATTGAATATATTCAACAGACTTAGTTAAGATTTGTCCCTTATTTGGTTTACCATCTTTTGTACCACTATTACGTACTGCTAAATCTTCTTCAGTTTCTTTCCCGGTAAGATTTTCTTTGAAAAATTCTTCTGGTACTAAAGTTAATAATTCTTGAATCTTATCATTGATGTTATCTCTTCTCTTTCTTTCATTAGCTCCATCATCGTCATCATCATCATTATCATCATGCAGTCTACTTGGAACTAATGAACCTCTTCTACTTGAAGGTTTAGATATACCACCATGGTTACCACCTAATGATTGACTTAATTGTTTTTTTATATCCAACGAATTGGAGAGGAGTTCTGAAGAGTCTGGTCTTAAACTTATGGTTGGAATTGGAGATGTTGATCTTGAAGGGCCAAACCCTGGACTTAGATATTCTGACATGGTTGCGGAGGAAAGTGAGGTGAGGAAGAAGGAGGGACGAGGGGGAAGGACGAGGAAGAAGGGAGGGAGGACGAGGACAACCACATATAGACTACAGAACATATAAACCCACGCTCCATCCTTTACTATATACACTATACAACTCTTCTTGACATTTGACGTAACTTCTTCTCTAAATCTGAAACACGACGATCATCCTCTTCATTCCATATTGGTAAAGTATTATCTATAAGATCATGACTACTCATTTTTAATCCATAATAATCCAAAATAATCTGCTTTAATATATTAAATGTAATCAAGTCCCCCAAAAATCCATTATTTTCCATCTCTCTGAGAATCATGTCTATTTGATAAAGACTACTCTTTCCTTGAAATATCCATGTCAGTTTAAGTATTTCATTATAAGTACCTTGATCACATGCTATGATATATAATCCTACATCCTTTTTGAGTAAATTATAAATGGTAAGTCCAAGTTTCCCATCTTTAAATACTTCTGTTGACAGTTTTATGAATTGGGTAATAATTGGTGATATCGTAAGGTCATTAAGAATAGGGTTTATTGGATCTGTAGACTCGATTTCTTCAATTTGTTTATCAAATTGTTTTGGTTTGAAAAATTCATTCTTTTTAATAATCTCTTGAATTGATGAAATTATATTGGAAAGATGTTGGAGAAATTCGTTTCGGGTTTGGAGGTTATTTATATGTTGAAGAACAGGACTTAAAGCCTCTTTGACTTGGGACTTTTGTCCTGAATGTGTTGTCTTTCTTATATTATGATAATGTTTCAAAGTATCTGAAATAGTTGTAGAATCAGATTGATTTTTTGATTTATTTAAACTTTCAAACATTTCTCCAAATAAGTCATGTTCTTGTGTAATGACGTTTTGTTTATCTTCTTTATTCATAAACAAAGACATTGGATCATAATCTTCTTCTAATTTTAAAGATTCGAGAAATGATGGAAGATTTAATTTATCTTTTTTTTCATCAACCTTGAGTTCGTCATGTTTTATTTCTTCGAGGATAGATTTAAGTCCTAGAGGATCTGGGGATGTGGAATTGTACCTGAATGTTCGGGGTAGACTGGAGATTCTAGAGATTCTGTATAATCTGGGTAGCATAATGATGAGATGAGATGAGAAGTGAGACAGTGGAGATGAGAGATGAGAGATGAGAGGAGAAAGGATGAGGAGAGAAATATAATATAGTTTAACCTAGGATAATCTCTAGACAGTATCTAGTTTACTCTATCTTCATTATATATTACATTACCTAGTCATCATTTTCCGAAGGACTAGTCACTATATACTGGCCTCTAGTTCCCCCAAATGGTAAAAGCGTCAATCTATCTCTATCATCTCCTAATAACTTATTGAAATCTTTATGGCCAAGTTTCCAATCTAATCTTTGACATAAATAACTTGCTACATCATCACAATATCCTAATAATGATACATCAAATTCACAATGCATTAATTGATTTTTATTAATTAAAACTTGTGGAATATTTTCTGGAATTCTTTTAACAATATCTGCAACTGGTGCAACTTCTAATGATGTACCAATACTAATTAATAAATCACATTCTCTTAAATCTTTTTGAATTAAATCATGAAATCTTTCAGGTAAATTCTCACCAAAAAATGTTATATCTGGTTTAAATACTCCATAACTTTCATCAAATAATTGATCATTTTTTTCTAATTTAAGTCTTTTTTTCTTACAATTTGGACAAAGAGCTGGGATTTTATCTATAAGATTTTGACGTATTTTATTAAGAGGAACTTTTAATTTACATGTCATACATGAAGCACTTGCAAATGATCCATGACATTGAACTACTTTTTCATTAGGAATTTTAGCATTTTCTTCTAAATTATCAATATTTTGAGTATAATTTCGAAGTAATTTTTTTTTATCATTAAGTAATTTTATAAATGCATGTAATGGAGTAAAAGAATCTGGAGGTGGTAAAATCATATGAGCAATTGAATAAAAAATTGAAGGATCTTGTCTAAAAAAATCTAAATCAAAAACTTCTTGAGGATCATTTAATCCTAATGATGTTAACCTTGAATAAAAACCTTTTGATGATCTAAAATCTGGTATACCTAAACTTGTTGAGATTCCAGCTCCTGTTATAACAAGAATTTTTGATGAGGTTTTAATCTTTTCTAATACATGATCAATTGTATAAAAATCATTTAATCGATTTCTTTGTTTCATAACTTTTTGAATGGTGATTCTAAGAATATTAATTAGACTATCTAATGATGCATCTTCAACTGATGAATTAATCTTATATCCTAATAATTCTATTGATGTTATAATATCTTCTTGTGATGCAGTTTTTGGTAAATATTTCTTAACAAATGCCATTGGTCCTTCATTCTTAAGAAATGATCTGGCTTCAAAGATTTCTTTTTTGCTGGTATCAGCATCAACTTTTTGTGCTTCAAGTATTGATGAATTATCACTACTTGAATCTTCTGAAGATGGAGAATCAGATTCAACATAGTCGTATTTTTCTTGTTCTTGTGGTTGTACTTGTACTTGTACTTCTGATTTATCATTATCTATCAGGGTAGGTTCAGATACTTGGTCAATAGTCCCTTCATCACTGTCTAACTTAAAAGGATTAGTTGATAGCTTTTTGGGGGGACTTTGAAGTAATGTATCGCTTGATCTTTTTTTGAGGATATCAGCGATTGGTCCTGAATCTGAATCTGTTTCTGGTTCGGATTCTAATAAGACAATTTCCGTCTGGGATTGCATAGGCCTTCGCGTTTCAGGTATAAGTCGTCAATTATCGATGAATTCGCGATATCTGAGGCGATCGTTGCGCAAGGGTAGAGATTAGGTCGACTCGCACAAACAGACTGGCCAGTTACTCTACCCAGCTCATCCCCCACCAACTAATCCGCTCTATCTACACTCTATCTACTGACTCTATCTACTGACTCTATCTACTGACTCTATCTACTGATTGTATTTACTGACTATCTACTGACTGTATCTACTGACTCTACTTACTGTATCTACTGACTGTATCTACTGACTGTATTTACAGACTCTACTTACTGTATCTACCGACTCTACTGACTGTATCCACCACCTGCCCCACCTCACACTTCCCAGTACCAAATATACTCTTTTACCAATCTCAGTAAATTTCAGACTCCCCAGTATTTGCGGCTTAATCGTGGCAGTTCAAAACGCGATCGTGTTCTCGATCTCGACGATTTTTTTCACTTCAACTATGTTACCTACAGTTGAATTTATTAAAACACCAGCTCAAGGCCCAATTGAGCCTGCTAGTGATAAATGTGGGATCAAAACAACTGACTCACCAACTATCCATAACGCTCCTTTACCAGCAGATGGTCCAGGTGCAAAACATTTCTCAAATTGGATCTTAGGTGGTTTATTAACTGGTATCCCATATTTCATTATTAGAAAAATTGGATTAGGTTTTAAAACTTGGTTATTCTTATTCTTTGTGTTGGCAATTCCAATCTTAATGGCTTACTGGACTCTTTTATCAACTTATTCACCAAGACTTAATGAAAAAGTTAAATTTCCAAATAAACCAGTTGGAGATTATTTAGAATTTCATACTGATGAACTTGTTGAAAAATATGTTAAATCCAACAATGGTCAAGGTACTAAGATTCCAATGGAAACCTTCCATGAATTATACTTTGATGGTAAAGTTAGTTTTAAAGGTGATTGTTTAGATATCTTAGAATATAGACATGATTGGTGTAAATTTTCATTTACCCTTTCATTATATAGATTTTTCCTTTTAGGTATGATTCCAGAAGTTATTATGCATAGTAAATCTCAAGATGAAGAACAAGTTAGAGATCATTATGATAGAGGTGATGATTTTTATACTTGGTTTTTAGGACCAAGAATGATTTATACATCAGGTGTTATTAGTGATATTGAAAAGGAAGAAACTTTAGAACAATTACAAGATAATAAATTAGCTACTGTTGGTGAAAAAATCAATTTAAAGAAAGGTGAACATGTTTTAGATTTAGGTTGTGGATGGGGTACTTGGGCAACTTATGCATCATCTCAATATGGTGCTAAAGTTACTGGTATTACATTAGGTAAAAATCAAACTAAATGGGGTAATTCATTACTTTCAAATTATGATGTTTCAAAAGATCAAAGTGAAATTGTTTGTTGTGATTATAGAGATGCTCCAAAATCTTCTAAACAAAATGGATTATATGATAAAATTACTTGTTTAGAAATGGCTGAACATGTTGGTGTTAGAAGATTAGGTACTTTCTTCCAACAAGTTTATGATTCTTTAGAAGATGATGGTTTATTTTTCTTACAATATGCTGGTTTAAGAAAATCATGGCAATATGAAGATTTAGTTTGGGGTTTATTTATGAATAAATATATTTTCCCAGGTGCTGATGCTTCAACTCCTTTATCATTTGTTGTTACAAGTTTAGAAAGTGTTGGTTTTGAAGTTGTTTCTGCTGATAATATTGGTGTTCATTATTCCGCTACTTTATGGAGATGGTACAGAAATTGGTTAGGTAACAAATCAAAAGTTTTAGATAAATATGGTATTAGATGGTTTAGAATTTGGGAATACTTTTTAGCTTCAAGTGTTATTACTTCAAGACAAGGTGGTGCTACATGTTATCAATTTGTTTTAAGAAAGAATTTAAATTCTTATCATAGAGTTAATTATATTCCAAAACAAGATGGTCTTTTAGGTCCTGTTTCTAGAAGAAGTGATTGGGAGAGAAAATTTTAAATAGTTTATAATTATAGATTAACAAGATATTCTTTGTAGAACTTAGTAGTTGGGGCTTTGTCGGGGTTTGGATACGTCATCCTATGTATGTAGGTTTTATAAGTGTCTGATCTCACAAGACATCGCATCGACCCCACTGAACCCCAGTAAATGTAATCGATTAGTATAAAATAGCCAAAATCTTTGATAATACAAAATTTTACATCCACCAATTGTTGATACAACAGTTTGATTTCATTCCACTCAATTGATCATATAATACCCCCGTCAATGATAATGGGTGTACGGAGATGAGCGTATTTCCTCGGCAATAAGATCTGGAAATATCCGGTCAACCGAGCTATTTAACTCGCTGCTGATAACGTATGCACGCCGCATCGGGCCCGTCCTACAAGAGTTTGACTCAGTTCTCGTATGAACGGAAGTTTAAACCCTGGAAGATTGGAAGTATTTCTGAGTTAATCAATGATATACAAGTATTATATAGGTATTCTAATGACATCTACCTTACTTTGATCTTCCTATCTACCATCTACCACCCTAAATCAACCCATTCATTTATTCATTTGAGTCATGACTATGACCCGCGTTTACTCCGGTGACTCTCACATGTATATTCGCATCCATTTCCTGGGGTATTAGACTGAAAAACTATAAATTAGATTGCTTTCCCAATTTTTTTTATTTAACTATAGAAAATGTCTAGTCCATTCCCAAAAACAATTGATAAAGTTAAAGGTGTTGAAATCCTTGCCCCAATTCCTGATAATGCCAAACATATTTTCAATATTGAAGCTTTAGGATTATTAGCTACTTTACATAGAAATTTCAATGGTAAAAGAAAAGAATTATTAGCTAATAGAAAAATTCAACAAGATAAAAGAGATAGTGGTGAATTACCAGATTTCTTACCAGAAACTAAACATATTAGAGAAGATCCAACTTGGACTGGTCCACCTTTAGCAAAAGGTTTACAAGATAGAAGAGTTGAAATTACTGGTCCAACTGATAGAAAAATGGTTATCAATGCTTTAAACAGTGGAGTTGCAACTTATATGGCTGATTTTGAAGATAGTTTAACTCCAGCTTGGGCTAATTTAGTTGATGGTCAAGTTAATTTATATGATGGTGTTAGAAGAAATTTAAGTTTTTCAAGTAATGGTAAAGAATATAAATTAAATTTGGAAAAAGGTAGACACATTCCAACTTTAATTGTTAGACCAAGAGGTTGGCATTTAGAAGAAAAACATGTTTTAATTGATGGTGAACCAGTTTCTGGTGGTATCTTTGATTTTGCTCTTTATTTCTATAACAATGCTAATGAATCATTAGCCCAAGGTTTTGGTCCATATTTTTACTTACCAAAAATGGAACATCATTTAGAAGCTAAATTATGGAATGATATCTTCAATCATGCTCAAGATTATATTGGACTTCCAAGAGGTACAATCAGAGGTTCAGTTTTAATTGAAACATTACCAGCAGCTTTCCAAATGGATGAAATCATTTATCAATTAAGACAACATATTGGTGGATTAAACTGTGGTAGATGGGATTATATTTTCAGTTATATCAAGAGTTTAAGAAAACACAAAGAATTTATTTTACCTGATAGATCACAAGTTACCATGTCTGCACCATTTATGAGTTCATATGTTAAATTATTAGTAAATACTTGTCATAAAAGACAAGTTCATGCCTTAGGTGGTATGGCAGCTCAAATTCCAATTAAAGATGATGAAGCAAGAAATAAAGCAGCTCTTGAAAATGTTGCAAAAGATAAATTAAGAGAAGTTCAAGCAGGTTGTGATTCATGTTGGGTTGCTCATCCAGCTTTAGTACCAGTTGTTTTAAAAGTTTTTAATGAACATATGAAGGGACCAAATCAAATTAACGTTCCTCCAAAAGTTCCTTATACTCCTGTTACTGCTAGAGATTTATTATCTCCATATGTTCCAGATGCTAAAATCACTGAAGGTGGTTTAAGAGCTAATATTATTATTGGTTTATCTTATATTGAAGCTTGGTTAAGAAATGTTGGTTGTGTTCCAATTAATTATTTGATGGAAGATGCTGCCACTGCTGAAGTTTCAAGAACTCAATTATGGCAATGGGTTACTCATGGTGCTAAAACCGATGCTGGTAAAACCATTACCAAAGAATATATTAACCAATTATTGAATGAAGAATATGCTAAATTAGAAAAGAGTGCAAAACCAGGTAATAAGTTTAAGAGAGCTTTAGAATATTTCAAACCTGAATCATTAGCTGAGAAATATTCTGATTTCGTTACAACTTTGATTTATGATGACGTTACAACTATCGGTAGATCTGTTAGTGCTGAAAAATTGTAGTTTGATTGATTATTTATTGAATGTATTGATTACAGAGAAATGTAGACATGTCTCTTTTGAACTCTATATTAATAGTGTTTATTGCATTTTATCATTCTTTCTTGTTATTTTCTATTTACTTTCAAATTTCTATTTTTCGCAAGTGGCTGCAAATTGACAAAAGGGTTCTAGTCTTGTGCCAATAAGAATAAAAGATTATATTTCATGTATATAGTTTGAATAAAAGGAAAGCACAGGGTAATTTACTAATACTTATCAATATCTACCAATACTTTTGTTAGGTTAGGAGGCTTCAATTAGAATTCTAGAGCTAGAGCTGTTTAATAAGCAAGATAACCCATGAAACAACTTGTAACATAGCAAGGCGAAGAGTTGTGAAGTAGCATTCGTATGAAATACAAGTGGAGTATATTTTGTGTAAAAATATTGTATCAGGTTTTAAGAGTAACACAGACAGACGACATTTTAAAATACATTGAGATATATTAGCTATATTAAACATTAGATATATTAAGCTTATTATTAGACGTTACAAAGACACCCTTCCCTGGATGTATACTATCCCTGCTATAAATATGTACATTTCTATTCTCTACGTACACAGCCTGCAGGGTTCTATGGTCTTATTCTATAAATAGCAACTGGTCCCACATTTCGTCAATGTTCAGGGTTCAAGTGATATTTCACATTAAGAATATTACGAATAACACTTCAAAACAGCTTTACCACCTCCAACTCTCTCATATAAACGAATCTCTATTCTGATGTACCCCTGTGTCAATTTTTCTCCACCAAAATAAGCATTTCTATATGCAGGACCAAAAATATGAAACACGAGAAAAACAAGAAGACTAAGAAGTAGATATGAGATATAAGTGGAAGAAGATAAAGAAATTACATAGAATAGACACGATTCTTACAGTTGAGGAACTCCCTAGTACACGCCCTTCTAATTATAAATAGATTATACCTCGCGGATTAGGTCGGGATCCTTGTAAAATCACGAGAATACCGGGATCTCGCACTAACTCATCCTAAGATCTCATCAGTTTTCACAACATGGGATTTAATACCAGACAAATCAGATTATTTGCATTAACAGGATTGGCCTTAATTGTTGTTATAATCCTTTATACGTCATCCCATCCAAACTCATTAAGTGACATTCAAAGTGATTTCCAAAATGACCTCATTAATTCCAAAAATGATGATAAAGCAAATGAAGCTATAAATAATGAAATATCTAAATTATCAGAACAATCCGTTGAAGAAGAAGAAAAGATCATAGAAGAACCCCAAATAGAAGAACCTGAATTAGATTCTGATTTTGATCCAGTAAAAGAACTTTTAGAAATTAGAGCCTTATCACCAATGGTTATATTTTCTAAAACATATTGTCCATATTCTAAAAGTTTAAAGAAGTTATTAAGTGATAATTATGAGATAACCCCACAATACGCAGTTGTTGAATTAGATAAACATAAACATGGTAAATTATTACAAGAACATTTAGCTAAAACATCGGGTAGATCTACTGTACCTAATGTATTAGTTGGATCAAGTAATGAAAGTAAAGGAGGATGTGATGATTTTAGAAATTTACATGAATCAGGAAAATTAGCTACATTAATTAATGAATGGGGTAATAAGAAAATATCAGTTAAGAAATTAGAAACTCCAAGTAATTTATAATTATACAGACTAATGTAACATTAAATATAAAAGCTACTTATTATTTAAAATTTAGTAAATTGTTTAGATTTAGAAACAGAAGCAGAAATTCTTAAAACGTTGAATCTAACAGTTTTTGAGATTGGTCTACATTGACCAACAACAACAGTATCACCTTCTTGAACTCTGAAAGCTGGAGAAACGTGAGCAGCTAAGTTTTTGTGTCTCTTTTCGTATCTGTTATATTTTGGAACGTAATGTAAGTAATCTCTTCTAATGATGATGGTTCTGTGCATTTTGGTTGAAACAACAGTACCTGATAAAATTTTACCTCTGATTGAGACATCACCAACGAATGGACATTTTTTATCGATGTAGGTACCTTCAATGGCAGCTTTTGGGGTTTTAACACCTAATCCAACATCTTTAAACCATCTCTTGGTTTTTCTGTTGGCTTTAGCCTTTGGGTTGGTAAAGATATGTGGTTGCTAAATTGTTAGTATGAAATCTAGGACACGACAAGTCAGATTGATGGATATTGAATTCTTTGTCTTCTCATCTTAAAATAGTTGGGTTTACTAGTTCATGATACTACCTGGGTATACTTGTTGGTGGGTTCACATCTCTCATGATCTTGTCACATATTCATTATATTACAAACCTTTTGGAAAGCCTTTTCAGATTGAACGGTTAATTCAGTTGCCATGTTACTCTAAAGGATATCTGAAATAAAATGAAAAATTTTCCTTGTATAGGTGAGAGAGCGAGTGAGATTTTAGATACAGGAAAAATGAGGAAAAATTAGGGCAACAGCCCTGTGACTGGAAAGTGAGAAATGAGAAATGAGAAACGAGAAAGTGGTGAAGTGCATAACCTGCCTAAATAGGTAATCAACCCCTTTCGCACCTCCACATACCTCACACCTCACACACACACACACACACATATACTCACACACCATACACACAAACCTTTGAGCACACAGATACATTAAATATAGACATGAACTATCGAAGAGTCCCTTCGTTACAAGCCGACCAATCGTTTCTTAACCCAAATGATTCATCGTTTCTTCAAAACTCTACCACAAGAACAGTCTCATCATCCTCAGCATCAATGATAAGCTCACCAAGTAATATACGTAAACATCATGAAGAACCAACAAAAGAGAAATTCAGACATTCCAATATAATTTCAAAGAGTAAAACATCAACAAATCTGTTGAAACCTAAAAAACTGTCAAATGTTAATCTTGTAAAGAATAAATTACTTAATTTACAAAAACTGTCAAAAATTTATACTAAAAAATTTAATAAAGAAGAAGAAGTTAATAATGAACCAAATTTTAATACCAAGAATTTCAATTTAAGAAGACCTTTAGGTATGAATTCATATGATTATTCAGTATTTAGACAATATCCAAATCCTACAAATCTTCCACCAACAATAAAGGAATCTCAAATTAAAGCATGGGAAAGTGCAGAGAAGATCACCAATAATCTTATATTTGATAATGACAGTGATTTATCAGATGAAGAATATATTGAATCAGGACCTGAGATATCTCAAAATAATATAATAGAACATTCAGGTATTATAAAGTCAATACCTGGATATACATCAGGAGAATTAGATATCATAATTAATAGATTCAAGTGTCAACAATCTCAACCATTAAATCTTGATAATAAGAAATTAGAACAAGAAGAAGAAAATCTTTTACTTCAATATAGACGTGATTTACAAACTAAACAAAGTAATATGTTTAATCAATATCTGTCAGTTTCAAGTAAAAGAAAAATTCAACTTGGACAAAAGAGAGAATTGATTAATAAAATGTTTGGAGATAATAATACATTAAATCAAGAATATATTACTAATAATACATCATATTCTGCATTAGATAATGTAATGAATACTACTAAATCTTTTCAAGAAGATAAACAAGAGATCAATCAATTATTACAACAAGACGATGAATTTGAAAATGGGATTATTTTAACAAAGAAGGTATTAGAAAGTAATGAGAATAAATTATTTGAAGAATTAATTAATCAAGGAATTAATTTGAAAAGAGGTGATATAGATAATAATGAGAAATTTCAAGATTTGATATCTTCGAGATTGACAAGGATATATGAAGGTAATGAAGAAGTTGATGATTTTAATGTTACAGCAATGTTATATTTGAGGAGGAGTCTTAAATATAATGATGATGATAATGATATATAGACAAATGAGACATGATAGAGAGAAGATGGTGAGTAGATGTAGATGGTGAGTAGATGTAGATGGTGAGTAGATGTAGATGGTGAGTAGATGTAGATGGTGAGTAGATGTAGATGGTGAGTAGATGTAGATGGTGAGTAGATGTAGATGGTGAGTAGATGTAGATGGTGAGTAGATGTAGATGGTGAGTAGATGTAGATGGTGAGTAGATGTAGATGGTGAGTAGATGGAGATGGGGAGAGTAGGGAGAGTAGATGGAGATGGAGAGAGTAGATGGAGAGAGTAGATGGAGAGAGTAGATGGAGAGAGTAGATGGAGAGAGTAGATGGAGAGAGTAGATGGAGAGAGTAGATGGAGAGAGTAGATGGAGAGAGTAGATGGAGAGAGTCTTGTAGAGAGTCTTGTAGAGAGTCTTGTGGAGACTTGACTCTTGTTACACCTAGATCATCTAGCCTAGACCCTAGGCTTCTTCTAGGCCTTCGGTTATATTTTATCACCGACGGCTTAGACGGCTGGCTTACTTATGCGGCAGATTTCATGATAACCCTCACGTGATTACGAGATTGTGGCAGAAAAATCTCAATAAATTATTAATGTATTTAAGACTGATTAATCCAGTTAAAAGATTATTCCAAATACAAAGACAATTGAATACAATGAGCCCAATTCCCGTTTCCAAAACATACGATTATTTAGTCATTGGTGGTGGTAGTGGTGGTGTTGCTTCTGCAAGAAGAGCTGCATCTTATGGTAAAAAGGTTTTATTAATTGAATCAAAACCAAATAAATTAGGTGGTACTTGTGTTAATGTTGGATGTGTACCAAAGAAAGTCATGTGGTATGCTGCTGACTTGGCCCATAAGAAACATCATTTAAATAAATATGGTTTATCAAAAGATGATAACGAAGTTAAGTATGGAGATTTTGATTGGCCATATTTTAAAGAAAAAAGAGATGCCTATATTAAAAGATTAAATGGTATTTATAGTAGAAACCTTGATAATGAAGGGGTTGAATATTTGTATGGATATGCTAAATTTGCTAATAAAGAAGGTGATGTTGAAGTTACCTTAACTGCTGATCAAGATATTAAATTTTTAGATTCTTCATATAAAACCAATGAAAAATTAATTTTTAAAGCTGATAAAGTATTAGTTGCAACCGGAGGTGCACCAATTGTTCCACCATCAATTCCTGGAGCAGATTTAGGTATTACATCAGATGGATTTTTTGAATTAAATTATCAACCAAAATCTGTTGCAATTATTGGTGCAGGATATATTGGTGTTGAGTTAGCAGGAGTTTTCAAAAGTTTAGGAACTGAAACCCACTTAGCTATTAGAGGTGATACCGTTCTTAGATCTTTTGATGATTCAATCCAAAATACTATTACTGATTTTTATACTGATAAATTAGGAGTTAATATTATTAAACAAAGTGGTAGTGTTGAAAAAGTTGAAAAATTAGATAATGGACTTAAGAAAGTTTATTTAGGTAATGGAACAAGCGTAGAAGTTGAAGAATTAATTTGGACTGTTGGGAGACAAGCAGAAATTGATATTAATTTAGATTTAGTTGATGTTAATGTTGAAAAAGGTAAAATTGTTGTTGATGAATATCAACAAAGTAAAAATCCAAAAATCTTTTCATTAGGTGATGTAATTGGTAAAGTTGAATTAACCCCAGTTGCAATTGCTGCTGGTAGAAAATTATCAAATAGATTATTTAGTGGTAAAAAACAATTTGAAAATGATAAATTAGATTATTCAAATGTTCCATCAGTTATATTTTCACATCCTGAAGCTGGTTCAATTGGTTTAAGTGAAAAGGAAGCAATTGAACAATATGGTAAAGATAATATTAAAATTTATAAATCAAAATTCGTTGCAATGTATAATGCAATGCTTGAATTAGATGAATTAAAATCTCCAACTTCTTATAAAATTATTGTTACAGGAGATGATGAAAAAGTTATTGGTCTTCATATGGTTGGTGAAGCAACAAGTGAAATTTTACAAGGATTTGGTGTTGCAATTAAAATGGGGGCAACAAAAGCTGATTTTGATAATTGTGTTGCAATTCATCCAACTTCTGCTGAGGAATTAGTTACAATGAAATAGATAGTGTATAGAGAATGAAGGAATAGAAGAGAGAAGAGAGTCTGAGGGAGTCAGTGGAGTCTGTAGAGTCTGAAGAGGTATCTGTAGAGTGGAGTCAGTGGAGTCTAGAGGTGTCAGTGGAGTCTAGAGGTGTCAGTGGAGTAGAGTGGAGTCTAGGTTTTCGAGCTTCCTCATGCTTATATTACAATTACTCATCTCTTTACCCTCTTTGGTGGTGGCCCCCGTACAGGCGGACGTGGCTTATCACTAGGCTTTATGAAAAACATTGGTGCATTCTTTAACATCTCCGGCACAATTACCAACCTAATCATTGAACCTCTAACAAAAACTTGTTTCATCGAAGATGTAACTCCAGTTCGTCCCTTCGTTATTACAACATCATATAGCGATAAATTCATATTATCCTCATTCTCAAGTAACTTCCCCCTATAACTATCACCAGTGATCAATTCTACTGTTATTATATGACCTTGAGCTTCAGTTAGTAGTCTTACAGGTATATCAATCTTTGGCATCTCTGAAAATAATTATTGCGACCTCGCAAATCTAATCAAGATTAATGTCAGAAGAAGGAACTAAAAAACGTAAAAGAGTACCAGTTTCTTGTTTAAACTGTAGAAGACGAAGAGTCAAATGTGATAAACAAAAACCAAGCTGTTCCGGATGTATAAGAAATGGTGTAGGCCATTTATGTGAATATTTACAACCTCATTGGACTAATCCATCTGATAAACCAATTCAAGAAAATAATGATATAAATAAATTATCTGAATTAACTGATTTAAAACAATCGAAAATAAATAACGAAAGAATCATTCAAAATCAAAGGAAAGAAATCGAGGATTTAAAACGTCAATTATCTTTTAATAATCAATTATCAACTTCAGATAATTCTTTTGATCCAAGTGATAAAATAAGAAATAGTCCAGTGAAAGTATTGGTTAAATTAAATCCTTTAAAAGATACAAATAAACAAGTTCTTGAAATCTCCGATTTTTATTGTGTAAATTTACAAAATCAATCAAATAATGGTAGACCAAAAAATATTCGAGATATTTATTCTTGGATAAGTATTGTGATTTTAGATCCTAAACTTTCAAGTCTTTGGCAAAAGATAAACAATATGCAAAAGATCTATTATTCGTATAAACTGTCCTTAAGTAAGACAAAATCAAGAATTACAGAAATTGATTTTACATCACCAGGACCTAATTTTTCACCAATGAATAAATTTTCACCAATTCCAAATTCTAGTAGTCCAGAAGATCTGAAATGTCCTGTAGTGCTGTGTGATTTAAATTTCATGACAAAAGGTATGAAACCAATTAAAATGAATAATGTATCATGGGATCCTGAAGATGTAGAAGAGATTTCAGATTCTGGTATTCATTTTAATAAGATGATCCAAAGTCTTTGGAGATCGATTTTGAATTGTATAAGAGAACCACTCTCGCCAATTCAATTGAAGTTCTTATTAGATTTTTACTTTTCAAATTCTTCATCAAAGAATTTAATAGATATATATAGAGAAGATATTAATGATACATATATTATAGATGGTGATAAAATTATACTTAATTTTTCTATACAAAAAGATGAGGGTCAAACCGAAACTGAACTGGTTAATAGATTTATGATTAAAGGTGTTTATCTTTGTATGTTACTTTTAATTTTAAATGAGACCCTCGAAACATTTAAAGTTAATCAAGTATCACCTGAATTAAAAACCAGATTTAATGAATTATTCCCTACAGAAATCGGATTACCAGATAGCTTTAATGGTAGTAATATACTTAAAACCGTTCATAATTATTTAGATTTTTGTTTTACTCCAAATAATAATACTCAATTAAATAATAGATGTTTACCAATATTGGCATGTGGATTTGTTTTACTTAATAGAGATATTGCCAATAGTGGTAGAGAAGGTAATGAAAGAAATGAAACATCAAGAACTCAGGTTCTTAAATTATTATTATCTATTATTCTTGATGATGAAAAACCAATAACAATTTGGAAAAATCCAAATCAAATTAATTTTTCAAAAGATTCTAAAAAAAAAATTAAAGATGTAAGAATTCATTTATGTATTCTTTGGAATGAATTAATTCGATGTTTAAATGTTTTTGCATATTCTTTAGTACCATCAATTAGACATGATTCATCTCTTCAAAAATTAATTCAAAAAGCTTGTGCAAGATTAGAAGAAGTTCAAATTGATGGAACTCATATAAAGTTTCTTTCAAATCTTAAAACAAGTCAAATGGATCAATTATCAACATGTTTACAAATAAATTATTTATTATCAAATGTAAATATTTTTTTAAATAGGGGTGTAAGTAATTTATTAGGAGTGAAATTAACTATTAAAGATCTTGATGATTTAATTGGTGAATGTGGTAGTTGGCTTGAAGATGTAAGATTAACAAGATTACCAAGTCTTATTGAAGATGAATTTAGAATCATGCTTCATATAAGTAATATCTATACAACATATATAATGTTTTTACAACTTGAAGAAAATAAAAGTGAAACTTTAAAAGAAAATTTAATCACTACAATTTTTTTAAAAATTGAAAGTTTCTTTAAACTTACAAATGGAATTATTGATCAACCACAAACTATTGAAAGTCAATATCTTTATAATGCATTATCTGAAACATTTGTCTTAGTAATTCAAATTCTTTTAGCAGTTTTATTAAGAGTTTGTATGAGACCAAGTGAAAAAAATGAAGATCTTGTAAAACAATTAAGTACATTTTATTATTCAATGTCAAAATCTTTATTACAAACTGAATCAAATATTTATCATCTTATTAGAAACCAATTATCCAATTCTATTAGTTCAACAATTAAAAAACTTCGTAATTCAATTTCTATTAATAAAATCCAAACTATTAAATTATTAAAATTATGGACTTTTTATCTTAATATTTTAGAATGTTCTAAACAATTTGATTTTAATTATAATAAGGTTCATGCTAATGTTGAAGGGTTTAATATGAAGGGAGATATGATGAATTTTGATAAATGTCCTGTTCAACAAACTGAGCCTGGTAAATGTCCTGTGCAACATGGAGTATCTCCAAAGGTTCCTCAATTCGGAGTATCACCAAAAGTTCCTCAATATGGAGTATCTCCAAAGGTTGGCCAATATGGAGTATCACCAAAAGTTGGTCAATATGGATTCGGAGCCTCTTCAAGACACCCATCAAGCTCACCAAAACCAAGATGTCCCGTTGATAAAAAATGTCCTATGGATAAATCTCCTGCCCCATATCCAATGAATTCATTTAGAGAATGCCCTGTTGCGTCAGTCGAACAACCATACTATGTAAAGCCAGAACCTAACGATATCCAAACACCAATGATGACTTATGAACAACAAATGCCCCCAGATTTTATTGATAGAGTAACAAAAAGTTATATGGATGATGATCTCGTGCACGGACCAGATCTTAATTTTGCAGCAAGAAATTTTTCAAGTCTAGATTTTGAATTTTTAAGTGATCCAACTTTATTTGATGCTTTTGCAAATAGTGCACCCGATTCACCATTCCATTATGATATAGAGAATGCTTTCCAATAATTAAGTAGTGTATAATAATATGATAATGAGTAGTGCATCTGATTTTGCGATTCGCAATTATTCGATATGATTTGGAGGCCTTTATTAAGAGCTAATCGTATACCTTTCAAACAACAATGGAGATATGCCCATACTAAGCCGGCCCATATCAAGCCGGTACCCAAAACCCGATCCTTATTTAAATATGGGGTTGGTGTTGGTGTAGTTGGAGGTGTTCTCTATAATACTAATTCCACGGTTCATGATACTATTAGAGATACAACCCTCACTCTTGAACGTGTTGGAGTTGTTGCAATTGCTACAGTAAGATGTTTTAAATTATATAAAGATGTTTTAGGTACGGATTTTTCATCAGAACATGAAAGAAATATGGCTCTTAAAAGAACTCATAAAAGAGCTGCTTATATTACTCTTAAAGCACTTGAAACAAATGGTGGAATTTATATTAAATTAGGTCAACATATAACTGCTTTAACATACCTTTTACCAGAAGAATGGACCTCGACAATGATACCTCTTCAAGATAGATGTCCAAGATCAACAATGGAAGAAATCCGTCAAATGTTCATTTCTGATATGAATATTAGTTTAGATGATATGTTTAGTGAATTTGATCCTGAACCTATTGGTGTAGCATCATTAGCTCAAGTTCATATGGCAAAATTGAAAAATGGTCAACAAGTTGCTGTAAAAGTTCAACATCCTTCTTTAAAACAATTTGTACCTTTAGATGTTAAACTTACTAAAATTGTATTTGATCTTATGAATACTGTATTCCCTGAATATCCTCTTGGTTGGTTAGGTGATGAATTACAAAGCTCTATATTTGTTGAACTTAATTTTAAAAATGAAGCTAAAAATGCTCAAAAAACTGATGAATTCTTTAAAGATCGTAAAAAATTAACAGCTTTAAGAATCCCTAAAATTGTTGAAGCTAATGAACGTATTCTTATAATGGAATCTGTTAAAGGTAGTAGATTAGATAATATGGAATATTTAAAACAACATAATATTGATCCAAGTCAAGTATCTATATGTCTTTCACATATATTTAATAGTATGATTTTTGAACCAAATGCTCCACTTCATTGTGATCCTCATGGTGGGAATCTAGCCATTAGATCTGTTAAATCAAGTAATGGATTCAATTTCGAAATCATTCTTTATGATCATGGGTTATATAGAGATATTCCAATACAATTAAAAAGAGATTATTCTAAATTTTGGCTTGCAGTTTTAGATAAGGATATACCAAAAATGAAATTATATTCTGAAAAAATTGCAGGGATTAAAGGTGATCAAAAATTTAAAATTTTTTTATCAGCAATTACTGGTAGAGATCCACAAACTGCAATGAATTATGATATTAAAAAACCAAGATCAGAAATTGAAGCTGAAAGTATTCAGAAACAATTACATAGTACTGAAGGGGCATTAGAAGATTTAATGCATATCTTAAGTACTATGCCTAGAATGGTTTTATTAATTTTAAAAACAAATGATTTAACAAGAAATTTAGATGAAAATTTGAAAAGTCCTTTGGGTCCAGAAAGAACTTTTTTAATTCTTGCAAGATATTGTGCAGAGACGGTTTATGAAGAAGCTAAATCAAATATCTCATCTAAAAGATATTCATTAAATTGGATTATCCTGAGACTTGGTGCTTGGTGGAGTTATCATAAGAGATTACAATCTTTATATATCTACGATACCATTATGGCAATTAGAAATTTGGTTAGTTAGTCATTATCATGTATATACTATAAATCTTTCTTAATCTTATCTAATAAATTGGTAATTCTTGGTCCCATTAATGGTTGTCCAGATTTTGTAGTTCTTGAAAGTTTTGTCTTTAATCTATCTCTTTTTTGATTCAGTTTTTCAATTTTTTGTTTCTTTTCTCTAACACTTTCAAGTACTTGAGCTCGTTTTTGTTCTTTTCTTTCTTTTATAAGTTTGGCCTTTTCTTGATATGTTAATTTAGGTTCTCTTTCTGGTTTCTTATTATTGAATTTAGGTGGTTTTTGTGGTGGGAGTGGTTTCCTTTTTGGCTTATCTTCATCTTTAACCTCATCGCTTTGATTCTCAATCTCATCTCCCTTTTCTTCAGGTTTTATACCTTCTTTTTCAAGTAATTTGAAATAGTTCTTTCTTAACTTAGCTCTATGAACTAACGACTTCTTGATTTCTTTACTTTTAAACTCTCGAAGATCTTTATACTTTTTTTGATCAAATTTCCTACCACTCATGATTTATGATTTATGGTATTGCGAAAAAAAAGACAACACCTTAAATATGGATTCGAAGAAATATACTTCAATTCCTCAACAACCACAAGAAGATTCACTACCGTCACAACCCATTGAACCATCAGAAGATTGGAATTTGGATCATGAGGATATTGAGCTCAGATCTATCAACTCTTTAGATTTTCAATCTCCACAACCTTCAGAAGAAAATGGGAATTCTGATATGAAAATGGCTTTTATGAATATGGCAAACTCAATCCTCGGGGCTGGTATCATAGGACAACCTTTTGCTTTCAAAAACTCAGGATTAATTGGTGGGATTTTAGGTTTAATACTTCTAACATTCTTAATAGATTGGACCCTCAGATTAATTGTTAAAAACTCTTTGATGTCAAATACAAAATCATATCAAGATTTTGCTGCTCATTGTTTTGGTCATTTTGGTAGATACCTTTTACTCTTTTCTGTTGGTAGTTTTGCTTATGGAGGATGTATGGCATTTTGTGTTATTATTGGTGATACAATTCCTCACGTACTTAAAGCTTTCATACCTGAATCAATTACTGAATCATCAGCTGTTGGATGGTTATTTAAAAGAAACGTTATCATCGTATTATTTACAACTTGTATATCATATCCTTTATCATTAAATAGAGATATATCTAAATTAGCTAGAGCTTCTGGATTTGCACTTTTTGGTATGTTAATTATTGTAATTCTTGTTGCTATTAGAGGTCCTTTTGTGGATAAGGATTTGAAGGTTCCTCTAACTACTGCCGAATGGACTGTTAATTATAATCTTTTTCAGGGTATTTCGGTTATATCATTTGCATTAGTATGTCATCATAACACTACTTTTATCTATAACTCTTTACAAGCGAAGGTAAAACAAAGATTTGATTTCTTAACTCATATAGTTTGTTTCATATCTATGATTTGCTGTTTTGTAATGGCAATAAATGGGGTTTTAAATTTTGGTGGTGCAACAAAAGGTAATATTTTAAACAATTTTAAAAGTGATGATAATTGGATTAATGTTGCAAGATTTTGTTTTGGTTTGAATATGCTTACAACTTTCCCTTTAGAGATATTTGTAGTTAGAGATGTTGTAAGAGATATTTTATATTTTATGTTTCATAATGATGGTGAATCTACTGGAAGTTCACATTTTGAATTAAGTTCAAAACAACATTTCTTTATAACAACCATCTTAGTCTTCTCTACAATGAGTGTTGCATTATTCACTTGTAATTTAGGAATAATTTTAGAATTAATCGGGGCAACTTCTGCTTCATTAATGGCTTATATAATACCTCCATTATGTTATTTAAAATTATCTTATGATTCAAGTGATTATAAAAATTTAGATTTTAGTCAAAAAAAGACTTTCCATATATATAAAACTCTTCCTTCAATAGCTTGTGCAATATTTGGTTTCTTAGTGATGTTTATAAGTTCCTTTATGAGTATTCGTTCAAGTTTAAAAGGTGGAGAGTCTGATCATTGTGTAAGTGATTAATGTACATTAACTATAGATTATTCATCATCATCTACTAAGATTCTTTTCTTTGGAGGTTCGGCGCTATAATACCCATCATCTTCTTCATCATCACTAAAGATGATTCTTTTCTTGATTCTTACTTGAGTATTCTCCTTGTCACTATCTTCTTCTTCTTCTTCACTGTATGATAATTGGGTAGAATTCATCATACTATCTTCAATTTGACTAGAGGGTGGTTCAACTTGTGAAGCTTCTTGAGTCTCCTCTTCATCATCTACTTGACTAGCCCTCAAATCCTTTGTTGCACTTGCAACTGCATTCTTAACAGATGAATCCAAATCATTCCCATCATCTTTTGAAAGTCTTGACCAAACTTTTTGAAACTCTTCAAGTTGTTTAGCATTGACAATACCACCAGATTCTTTTAATAACCGACGTAATTTTTCTTCTCTTTCGAAGAATTCTTCATCTTCATCTTCATCACTATCGTTGATAAATTCAGCACTTTTCATTGGTTTTTCAGGTTCAATGATTTTTGAAGGTCTAGATCTAACTGTATCATTTGATTTAGATGTAGTCTTTTTCTTTGATTTGACTGGTTTAGAACTTCTCTTCTTTCTAGCAACTCCTTTAGGCCCTGTAGAAATCGATGCTTCAAGTTCATCTAATTTATCAAGTTGTTCCATATAATGGGATTTTGTATTAGTACCTTGAGTTTCAAAAGCAATAGAATCATCATCTTCATTATTATTCCCATAATTAATATCATTATAATCTTCAAAAGTATCTTCATATTCATCTTTTGTAGTTAAGAAGAAGAATGCATCTTTACCATCTTCAAATTCTACTGGTTGCATTGATATATGTTTTCTAATTAATTCCCAAACTTCAGATATTTTTGATGTAGGTATTGAACTTGGAAGTTCACAATGTTCTTCAAGGATTTCAGGTAATTCAAAATTCATTAAACTTAAAAGACATCTAATGTATGGGTTATTAATAAATAATCTTTGGAATTTATCTGGAGCACGAAGAGAAATTGATTTATGTTCTTGACCATCAGCTACTTCCCCAAGTCTTTGTTTAATGATAATATCTAAAGAGCTTATTAACCAAGTAAGAAATACTTCCTTTTCCTGTAAATATAATACACTTACAAGGATTTTTACCTTTTCATCAAGATCAAATTCACGTATAAAATCAACTTTTTTAGCTAATTTTGGTTGAGATTTAGAATCAGATCCTTTAGATATTATTTCACCAGTTGATAAATAAGTTCTAAATTCTGAATCTTCAAATCTTGGGAAAAGAATTTCAATTGGATTTGGGAATCTACTAAATGCTACTTTAAATTTCTTCATAAAATAAACAATAAATTCATCAACATGATTTCTTATACTTGAAGATCTTGGAAGATGATTTCTAAGTTTATGAATAACATACATAAAATCAAGACGGTATAATCCACTATAATCTTTTCTTACTACGAAGAGTCGATGGAAATAAGATAAACATCGTTTGATTTCTTCATGAGATAAATCTTCGTATTCTGATAAGAAATCAATATATGAAGTAACAGTTGAAGTATGAAAGAATCTTACTTCAGTTTTTGATAAATCAAGTTGTCTTTCAATTTTTTCTTCTCTTGCAACTTTTTCATCTTCTTCATCATCACTATATTCCATTACATCACCTAATCTATGACTTAATCTTGAATCGAGTTGTCCTGTTGAAGTTTTCATTTTTCTTCTCTTTTTTTGAATATAAAGTTTAACATTTTCCTTTGTAAACGCTTCGAATGCTTTAAGAAGTATATGAACAATATGTATACAAGTTCTAAGATATTCAGGTGAATGTTTTGATGCAGTTTGTGGAACATGAACAAGTACATTTAGAAAATCATATGATGTGAATAAATTTCTAATAATACCTTCACCCATTTCTTTATCAAGTTCTTCAGGAGAATCTTCTGAATCATTTGGAATTGGGGTAATAAATAATGTATGTGCTAATAAAAGAATTTCAAGAAATGCAACCATTGCAACATGAACTGAATTCCATTGTTTCCCACCAAAAGATGTACGGAAATATGTTAAAATAAGAATGAAATTGGTTTGACTTAATGCTTCTTTAATTGATGAAAAATCTGGTCCATCATCTTCTTCATTAAGTTTTTCTAATTCTTTTGGATTTTCCTTTAACATTTTATTCTTTTCTCGTTTATATCTTAAGAACCATGAGATCGTTAAGAAATAAACGGCTCTCTCATATGGATCAACAACTGTAAGATCATCAGCACTAGATAATAAACTACCTACATTACTAATAAGATTATTAAAACAATCTCCACCTAAAAATTGATCAATAAAATCTTTAAATATTATTAAAGAATTGGCGTTTAAATAAATTTTTTCCTTCTTAATATATTCATCAGAATCATATTTGAAAGATTTGGGTTTATTCCATTTCTTAGATTTATCAAGTTTATCCAATGTTGAATTAGAATTCTTTAAAGCTTCTTGTCCTGAGACAACATACGTTTGATCTTCATTTTGAATAGAAAGCAATGATCCAAATCTACCATGTCTTGTCGAGAGGTTCTTAGTTTGTTGTTGTTTTCTTCTTGATTCTTCTTTAAGCAAATCTCCAAGATTATTAGAAGTGGTAGAGACTTTCTTTTTCTCTTTAATTCCCATTACATTCATTACATCAATATCTTTTACGAGTAAATGAATAGATTCTAAACATGCAGGTCCAAACATTTCTTTATCGAAATCAGATCCAATAGAATTAGAAATGGTTAATAAAAACATCAATACTTTATTTCTTTTAAAACATGTCAATACAGAGTTCATCGATATATCTTCCATTGAAACTCCTGATGGCATATTATCTAAATGTGAAAGTTCTTTATTAGTCTTCATAGAAATAGATGATGCAACTGGTCCTATATAAAGTATATTCCTTACGAAAAACAAAACAAGTCTTAAGATAGCATTATCTCTTGGTTCTCTATCTAATCTTTCTTTTGAAAGAGTTTGTAAAACCAATCTAATAACTGCTTTAAGAGTTTGTCCTTTATTGTAAGAAAGAATATGTTTCTTATAAACAATTTGAGACTTTCTTAAATCTGAAAATGATAATTTTTTACTTTCACTCAGATCTGGGGTAAGTTCTGTTGGCCATGTTAAAAGAACTAATAATTCTAAACATGCAAGCATAATTTTTTCCATAGTTTTTGCGTTTTTCAATTGATTCTTAGAACATTGAGTATCCCATTGACACAAAATTACACAAAGATCATTTATAACAAGTCCAGATTCATAACAAGCAAGTGCTACATCAAAGCTTTTACCCGATTCATCTACTGATTTTAACCATTTTTTGATATCTTTAAGACATGCTAACGCGTCATGACCTAATTTATAAGGATGTGGTGATACATTCAGGGTATAATCAGGACCTCCTAAAGCTGAAACAAGTACTGAAATATGAGCTTTAAGGATCTTTTGAGTTTGATTTTCATGAGGTTTAAGAGCTGAAGACATTTCTCTAATACGATCACGAGGAAGATCAGAAGGCTCTTCATCTGATACATGTTGTTCCTCAACATCAGAAACAACGAACCCTCCTAACTCATCATATTCATCAGGACTTTGATAATCTTCTGATTCACTCATACGCGTAGTGAAAATTATCGCGATCGAGAAGAAGTAATGAGAATTTTATCAGTGGGTAGTAGATGAAATACACAGATTCTAGTTGTTTAAGCCTAGTTGTTTGAAGCCAGTCCGTTTCGTATTTGATTTACAGAATTAGAGCAATTGAATTCGTTGATGCAATTTTCTACCTCAGTTTGACCTATTGACCTCTCTATTGTGGGCCTGAGGATAATTATTTTGCAGCCATCAAGCGAGAGCCTTCAAGTGAAGAAAAAGGTAGAGAAAAAGGTAGAAAAAAAGGTAGAGCACAAGTGTGTAGCACTATTAAGAATATATAGTTTAAGCCATTGGGTACAAATGAGTGTAGAAAAAATAGGACATCTTGAGGGGATGTGTGAAATCGTTAATACTTCGAACAGTAGCTCGAAGAGTGTACCATTAAAATTGAATTACACCCTTATACAGCTTGTATCAGAACATCTTCACCCCACTCACCTATTTTTAGTATAGTGAAAATTAGTTAGTGCGTACTGCGTATTGGTAGTTACCTGCGTTGAAGATGCAGAGAATACTCAACAAAGACCTAAAGAATGTGTGACTCAACCAAGCACAAATCTGATCAAAAACTACTAAATTATCTCTCCTACACTTCCGTCTAACTTTACATCTCCACCTATCAGCGGACTATACTCCGTTATTCTCTCCTACTTATCTCGGGTCCATTTCGTCGGTCCCTGTTCCGATACGAATGCGCGCCCCACATCTAAGCAAAAAACATTTACTGTCTCTTGATTATAATCAATAAAATCACCCTGGCTTCTATTTATAGCTTTTGAGTATCTTAAGAATCAATTAGGGAATCAGCCAATATGGATCCATCCAAAAAGAAACAAAGAGTTAGAGTGCCATCTTCTTGTTCAGTATGTCGAAAAAGAAAATCAAAATGTGATAGAGTTAAACCAGTTTGTGGATCATGTAGAAAGAAATCAATAGCTCATTTATGTTATTATGAACACGATGACCCACTGAAAGACAAAGACTTGTTGACACAACCACCACAGATGCCTATGCAACAAGGTATGCATCAGGGTCCACCTGGAATGCAAATACCTGGTCAACCTCCACATGGTCCTCCCCAAGGGCCTCCACAGCAGCATCCACATGGACAAATGGCACATGGACAAATGGCACCAGGCCAAATAACTCCAGGCCAAATACCACCTGGCCAAATACCACCAGGACCCCCAGGACAACCTCCATATTATTATCCAAATGGACCCGAATATGAAGAGTATGGACCACAATCTTATCATAGCTCTCCTGGTTCACAAGTTACCCCAGGTCCTACTAGTGCTCCTCAAACTGTACGATCAGGACCTACCGGACAAAATCGATCACCATCTCATGTATCTCCCCATTCTCCTGGACAAGTTCCACCTCCTCATGTACAAGGACCTCCTCTACCACCAGGACATAATACACCCGGATTCATGGGTACAACAGGACAAATACCCACATCGTATCCTTACCCAATTCAACCACCTCCAACCGGACCACCAGCACCAAATAATATTCCAATTATGTCACATCAAGTTATCCCACCAATCAGTTATTTTGAAGAAACACCAAATTCTGAAAATCAACTGCAAGCTTCACTGCAAAGAAACTCAGTACAACTTCCACCGATCAAGGGATTTAGTGATGGAACAGTTCAAGTTTCTATAGGACCGAATTCCACCATTAGAATCAATCCAAATGATAAAATTGAAGAGTTTTTCGATAATGCAAGTTTCCCACTTTCTTTAGAAGGACCATATCTTCAAAATCATGGATTTTTAACATATGTTGGATTAACAAAAAGTGATAGATTTGTTAAATTTTTTAGGAAATTTGCAGTTGAATTATTACAAAAAGGAGAAATATCAGAATTCACTAGTAAAAAGAAACGTAAGAAATCTACATCAAGTGAATCATCACCAAATGGGAAAAAGACTAAATCTTCAAATTCAACTCCAGCCGGTACAAATTCAGTTCATATGAGTCCAAGTGAAAGCACACCAGGGAAAAGAGATTTAATACCGCCAGGATCACAAAAAGGGGATGTTTTAGGATTATCACCAGAAGCAAGTCCAGAAGTTGAAGAACCAGTCAAGGAGGAAAGTGTAGGAGAAGAAGATGTCGAAGAAGATGTCGAAGAAGAAGATGTGGATAATAAGGAAGGTGATGAAGAAGATATTCTTGTTATCACACGAATTAATGTTGCCAAAGAAAAGAAAGAAGATAAGAAAGAAGTACCAATTTCAATATTACCAGGACTTAAAAGTCTTTATCTGGGGAATAATTCTCGTAAAGAATATTATTCAATTGTTGAAAAAGCAGTTTTATCAATAATGCCATCAAAAAATGCAGCCATTTCATCATTTAGTAGATATTTTAAATGGGTTCATCCATTTATTCCATTTATTCATGAACCAACATTAATAACCGATTTTGCACAATTAGTTGATCAATTCCCATCATTTAAAAATGAAAAATATACGAGTATAAATATCAAATCAGATAAACATCTTAATATAATTGGGATGATGTTAATTGTCATGAGATTAGGATACCTTAGTCTTATTCATAATCATCGGGTTCATAATCAATATAATGAATATGAGATTGCTTTATTCAATGAATGTAAAGAAGTACCATTTCAATTATTTTCAGATGTAGTTAATTTATGTTTACCAGATGAACATACATCATCAAGAAGTACATTTAGAATGGTTCAAT
Organism: Yamadazyma kanchanaburiensis; assembly: GCA_030555785.1. NCBI lineage: Eukaryota > Fungi > Ascomycota > Pichiomycetes > Serinales > Debaryomycetaceae > Yamadazyma > Yamadazyma kanchanaburiensis. The sequence continues at coordinate 6,869 of JANIVJ010000026.1, read as the reverse complement.
TTTTATCATTAATTTATTTTTATAGACAAGTTGCACCAAATGATTGTCATGGAGTTGGAGGTGCTGATAGTCAAGTATTATTTGGTACTATCATTAGACATGCATATTCTATTGGATTAAATAGAGATCCAATGAAATATTATGAACATGAAACAATTAATAAAAATGAACCATTAATTGAATCATGGAGAAATTTATGGCATTATTTGGTAGTTACAGATGCTTCAACTTCAATGCATAGATCAGCAGTTTTAAGTATTTATGATACAAATACAAGTGATGTTTTATTACCTAATTATAATGATCCAGATTCTGAACTTGCAAAGACTCAATTAGCAATACTTGAAATTTCAAAAAGTTATAGAAAAGTTTGTAAAATTTTTTGTAATTTTCAAAAAAAACCAAAAATTATTGAATTACTTGCAGAAACAAATAAATTAGAACATATTTTTTTTAAAGTTTTTGGTAAAGATTTTTTTAAAGATTGTATTTGTAAACCTGCAAGAGAAGGACATTTTTCAATGGATAGTATAGAGTATAAAGAATCATATATCAAGGTGATTAAATATTTTACATTTATATCTTTAAGAGCTAATTTATCATCGATTTATTATGTGATTGCAATGAATTATGAAAAGAAGTATAATCAAGATAAAAGTACTTCAATTAGTTCAGGAGTTGAATTATTTAAAATCCATTTTAAAAGTGTGGTACAACTTGTTTATATCATGTCATATGTATTTGATAATTCAGTTGAACTTTTTGGTAAAAATTATGATTATATTTTAACAGCTGCTAATGAACGATATATGATCAAAACTCATAATTTTTTAACGTCATTTTTCATTAGATTAATTCATCAAAAACAATTGCTTACTTTTAAAAGTATTGAAGAACCTGTAGGCGATAGACTTGATGCTATCAATAAATTATTTAATATGATTTTAGTTGAAGCAGAATTATTTGTTGGGAATTTTAGACAATTAAGTTTAAGATATGTTAATTCATATAAAATCTATGTATTAACATATTATGTATTAAAACAATGTATGCAAAATGCAGAAGTCTTCTTTCAATATGCATTAAGTGATTTATCATTAATTGTTGATACAACAAATCTTTTACAATATTTTTCAGCAAGTGAAATTAATTATCTTTGTAAATTATGTGAAGAATTTAGATTTGCAAAAGATAGTCAAGAAAGGCAAAGGAAAGCTAACAATATGTTTAAATTTAATTTATCAAAAGATTTTGGTGATGATAAATCTGATAATAGTTCAATAGAAAAGACGAGTCCACAAGAACCACAAGAGGAGAAGGAAGAAAAGGACAAAGACAAAGACAAACCTGTTGATCCTTCAATGAATGCTTTTGGAGCTATTGAAGAGACCATTCAACAATTGATGAATTTTGGTGGTTTACAAGATGCAAACTTTAAAAGTGACGAGTTTATGAAATTTTTTGAATTATATGGAGAGGGAGACAATCCACATTTAGAGTAGGACAATCTACATTAGTAGGGTAAATAGGGACAATCCACATTAGTAAGGTAAATAGTTTATAGAGGAACAGAAATTCTCGTATTATCTCCGAAAATCGTCCTCTCATTTCACCTCGTAAACCACTCCCTATATACAATATTATCTCCGAGCTTTCCAAATTGCGCGCTAGAGCCGATTATTACCGTTTGACATCTTATTAACATGTCTGATACAAAGAAGAGAAAGAGAATCTCCTTGTCTTGTAATTATTGTAAGAAAAGGAAGGTGAAATGTGATAGAGGTCAACCATGCTCATCATGTGTCAAATATAATGTTAGTAATCTTTGTGAGTACCCAGGGTTTGAAACTATGGGTAAGAATAATGGTATTGATGTTGGTGCAAAACCTGCTTTTATGATTCAGAAAATGGACCTTACAGATAAACCAGAAGAACCAAAAGTGGCTAAGGAAAAACCTCCAATTCACAAATTTGATTCAACTCTGAGTGGTTCTTCTATATTAAGTAAACAAAATTCAGCACCAGAAACAGTAACCCCATCTCCTTCAGATAAGTTAATGGAATCAGAACTTGAAATGATAAAGAGAAAGATCAGGTCGCTTGAAGAGAATCTTACCACCAAATATGAGAATGAAAAGCCTCCCACTGAAAGGGTTACAAATACTGGAAGTTTTAGTTTTGATACTACAAATAAATATCAACTTCCAGGACTAAACAATTTTGGATCACCTTTTAAATCAACTCCTGGTCCTTCAAGTTCTCCAGAGGAAGAAATAATATCGAAATATATTACCATTAATCCAATAGGTGATTCAGAAGATACCATTAGCTTTTTCGATGGAATCAATACGCTTTTTACAAGAGATTTTCTGAGACGTCAATGTTATGGGATATTTACATGGCAAGCATTTGTTGGAAAGGATAAGTGTTCTAGAAAAGCATTTGATTATATAATTGGAAATAAGAATACTATCAATCTGTTGATGTTAAATATTGTTGGTAAACCTCCACCGCTTGATTCAGAGAATGCACAGGTTTTTAAAGAACGTGTAGAAAAGAATATTGAACTGAATTCTGATGATTTGGGAGATGAAGGATTAGAATTTAGAAAAGCTGAATTAAAAATATTTGGTACTGAAAGAGAAGATGCAATCATTGAAAAAAGGAATGAACAAGCATTAATGCTGGGGTTGGTTTTAGAACCAAATTCTGATAAAAATTTAGAATTGATTGATAGAATTATTAAAATCTTACCATGTAAAAGAATTATTTGGAATTTAGTAAATAGATTCTTTGTAACGGTTTATCCATATATGTCATTTATTGATGAGTTATCATTTAAACGAGAGGTAACAAGACTTATTGGACCTGAAGATTATGTTCCAGAAGAAATCACCGAGATTCAAATTGAAACTAAATTAGATTATGCTCATTTAGGAATTTTATTAATTATCATTAGATTTGCATATTTATCATTATTATCAAATGTTCCAGAAGTCAATGAATCGAATTTAAAAAGTGATGATACTTCATCTGAAGCCATTGCTCTTAAAAGTATCTTATCGAATCCAATACCCATTTCAATAGTTTCATTAGCTCATGAATGTTTGAGTCAATTTGATTTAATGAGGAAAACTAGTATTGTTGTTCTTCAATTGATGTTTCTATTAAGATTATATCATATGTTTGGACCCGAAGAAGCTGATGGGACAGATGGACAAATTTCAAATAGTATAATGGTACAAAGTGCATATCAAATGGCAGTTAATAGAGAACCAGAAATATTTGATGGAGATTGTGAAAGAGATGAAAAATTAAATCATTTATTAAGAAAGTTATGGTATTTCATGATCATTTGTGATTTAATTCAAGGGTATCAATATGGTACTCCATTAACAATTAAACAAGAAGATTTCGATACAAGATTACCATTTTATAGGAAAGGAAATGAGAATATTTTAGATGTAGATATGGAAAAAGATGTTATATCAACATTTGCATATTTTGAGAAATATTATTTTAAATTAAATACTATTCTTAAAGTATGTCTTAATGTTAGAGAGAGACATAAGATAACCAGGATCTCGGAGTTAATAACAGATTATGAAATCTTTGTTCAAAATACTTTTGGAAATCTACAGGATTTTATGACTCCATTTAAAAAAGATATTTATCATTATCCATTTATTAAGACCATGAAGTGTAAGAATTTGATCAATATGAATGGGTTTATAATGGCACTTTTATATCATATTTATCTTCATTATGAATCTATTGGAAACGTTGACCTTGCTTCTTTTTATTTTAAGAAAATCACCGTTAAAGGTATCCTCTGTTTTGTTCCTTATTTTAGTGAACTTGTAAGAAACAATTTTGAAAATTTTGGGCCAGGAGCTGATTTAATTTTAAATCCAACATTATTAATCATTATACATAGAATAAGTCAATTTTCTCTTAGTTCATTAATTAAAGTTAATGCAACAATTTCTTCATTAAAATTTGATCCAAATCATGGCGTGAATATGAAAAATTATACATATCAAGTAAAATTCTATTCATATTGTAGATTATCAAAAGCTATTGAAAATGCAGAAAAATATATCTTAGGATTTATGTTAAGATTAAGTAGTAGATATTACTATGCTTGGAGAGTTTCAAAAGCTCATGGGTTTTTATTATCTCTTTATGTTAATGAAGAAATTTATAAAAAATGTGATTTAGGTGATAGTATTGACAACTTTAAAAAAATTTCTGGACAAGATATTAATGAATTATTACAAATTTATGAATTAGCTACAGCTAAGGCTAAAACAAGAAAGAGGAATAAATATCAAGAAGATAAGATTGGAACTCCAAAAATTGATTCAGTGCAATTACCAGTTCCAAGTCCAAGGTTCCCATCATTTTCTGAAAGATTACCAGGAATTTCCAATGCTAATACACCAATGATACCAAATGATTTTGATTTTAATTTCACACCATTATCTAATGATAGTGGAGATTCAGAGTATATTGATATGTTACAAAATAAAGAAATTGATCAAATTTGGGTTCAAATTGCTAATGAATTTAATGATCCAAGTAAGAAAATTGATTCGAATCAATTCACTGCTTTGAGTACTACCGAACAAACCAAAGATGATCCATTGAAGTTGTTTGAAAATTATTTTGATATATAGTGAATGTACAGTAGACAAACTTTAAGCTAATTAAACCTAATTAGACGTAGAGATCATTAGAGTAAGAAGACATAATTAGAGTGAATAGAGTACAAAAGGTAAACGAGTCAGCATCTAGTTCCTCGTTCTGTTGGACCCATGTCCTCTCCTCTGTTGGATCCATGTCCTCTCCTCTGTTGGATCTATGTCCTCTCCTCTGTTGGATCCATGTCCTCTCCTCTGTTGGACCCATGTCCTCTCCTCTGTTGGACCCATGTCCTCTCCTCTGTTGGACCCATGTCCTCTATCTCTTCTGTGACTGTGTTTTTATTACCCGGCTTCTTCTCACTATAAATTCAACCTCAACCCCAAAAAAATTTTTCATCATTAACATTCTCTTATTCTTATTGTATGTTTTTTATGGATTAGATGAAGACAAAACGCTGTGCACCAGTCTGAGTACTCTTTTCATGACAGACCCAGTATACCCAAATTTCTGATAATCAATATTTTGAATCTTACTAACTAATTAGAAGAAAGAAGAAAGAAGAAAGAAGAAAGAGGGAAAGAGCGAAGTGGTCAGTGGCCTAGACCACATCTGACTTGACTGTCACATCTGTAGTTCTCTGGTGGACCAGTATCTCTGTGCGTGTATCTTGTCTCACTTAGACCAATAAGGTAATCCCAGGATTGACACGACTCATCGCCCCTGTCAAACACCCCTGTCTCATCACCTTGTCCCGTGCACCCCTTCTCCCGTACCCGTCTCATCATTTTGTACTACCACCCCTTCATCACCCTGCCCCTAAGCCCTCTTCACGCTACTTCAGGTACAAACCTTATCCTTATTCATCTCATCCACCTTATCCATCTCACTTTAACCCTTTTTGTAACTCGTCAACCATTCTCTCGTCAGATCTTACTACTTCTTAAATCGTCTAATTAATTCGCCTACGTGTCTAGTCACCAAACTTGTCTATTGTTGTATTTATCCATTTCTGTAATATTTTCTGGGGCAGTACTTACCGCACTCCTTCTCAATGAGATCGCCTAAATCACGACGCGATTAATTTAACTAAATTGAGTCAATGATGCATATACCTTTAAGGAGTTAATTAATATAACCCTATTTATATAATTATACGCGTTAACTCTATTATTATATATATACCATAAATCACCTTAAATCTTTACTCTCTAATGGACTCTATCGAATCAAAAACTATTCATTCTTTTATTAACCAACCAATAAATAATGATCTTGTTCATCAAGTAATTGTTAAAACTTTACAAATCATTCCTTGTGATATTTCAACTCCTAATGCCATCAAAGAGAATAAAAAACTCCCTTCTTTACAAAAATTTTTAAACAAATTAATTCAATCTCTTAAACTCAATAATGGGATTTTTATGTCAACTATTGTTTATTTAAATAGATTAAAAACAAAGTTACCTTCAAATTGTAAAGGTTTACCATCTACAAGACATAGAATTTTATTATCATGTCTTATCTTATCAATTAAATTTAATAATGATTTTAGTCTTAAAAATTATGATTGGTTAAAATTAACTAATAAACTCTTTAATCTTAAAGATATTAATTTGATGGAAAGACAATTGTTATATTTACTTGATTGGAATTTGTTTGTAACTGAATTTGAAATTTTCCACAAATTCAATAAATACTTGACCCCAATTATGGAACAATATAAGATGGAAGAATATTTGGAAAAGAGAAGAGAACAACCAAAGATACAAGTCCAACCAACTACACCAAGACAAAAAAGTTCAGGAACTTGTGTATCACCAACCACACCAAGATCTATTTCTCCAAGATCTTCCATTTCACCAAGATCTATTTCCCCAAGATCATCAATTTCGTCCCCATGTTTCGATAGAAAATTATCAACTTCGTCAGTTTCTACAGTTTGTTCAGAAGATTTTAATTCAAAATTATTAACGACTGAAATTAATCCAATAATTGAAATGACTGCATTAAATGAACAAATAGCTCTTGATAGACTTATAAATTCTTTCAATACAATTTTATAGATGAATAACGACTAATGAATAAAGAAGAATATTTATTGTAGGAGTAGGAGTAGGAGTAGGAGTAGGAGTAGGAGTAGGAGTAGGAGTAGGAGTAGGAGTAGGAGTAGGAGTAGGAGTAGGAGTAGGAGTAGGAGTAGGAGTAGGAGTAGGAGTAGGAGT